>JAAGKR010000826.1:0-38122 GCA_011419295.1 Clarias macrocephalus
TCTCGTCTCATGGATGCCCCGTGTGGTCTGCTCGGGATGCGTGTGGTGACTGGGGACGGTTCCACTTTACCATAAAGACGGTCCTGGTCTCGGCTGATACAGTCAGCTGTTCTCTGAGGACTCGTGACTGCAGTCTCTCGATGGTTCAGGACTGGAGTTTCCTACAGTCTACTTGAGCCTCCAGTAACCAGCTGGACTCCATATGAACTTAAACTTCCAGACTTAGACTTCCAGCCTCCTAACACACAGTATGAGTGCAGATCAATCCCTGCTCTCCGTTATCACCCAGATGAAGATGGGTTCCCTGTTGAGTCCGGTTCCTCTCAAGGTTTCTTCCTATTGACATCTCAGGGAGTTTTTCCCTCAGCACCGTCGCCCTCGATCTGATCATTCTGATTTATACACGTTTTCTCACATTTCATACGCATTTCAATAATTTCTTTTTGATCCTGTAAAGCTTCAGTGTGACGAAGACCACTGTTAAAAGCGCTATAGAAATAAAAAAAAAATTGAATTTAATTAAGATTGTATTTTCAGTCTATCTTCCATAATGTGAACCAATTTCTTGTGAACGTGGACCTGTCAGTGAACCGTCAACTTCTTTATCCTGTTCCTGGATCATGGAAGGTCTATTGACCTTTTGCATGTGACGCCCACTTCTGGATGGTGAAAAGGGTGTTACGTGCTGCCAAAAAACACATCACCTGCAAGAAAGCACACCTGATAACGTTATGTCATCTTAAACAACACGCCGTCTCCTTTAGCGAGTTGTCCCGAATCGACTCTGAACCGTCCCTGTTGTGTTTCGAGCTACAGAGCTAACTAGCTTCTAACACGAGGATGAATCTCAAATCCCTCTCGAACCCCTGATCAAGGGCACTACCTGGTGTATGGAACAAGTTTTCTAACATACGCTGTACATAGCACACTAGCTTTCCATTAGAACGGTGAGTTACCTCGTAATTAGAAAGCGTGAAATGTCAGTATTAGTTAATGTCACCTGCACATCATTTTATGGAGAGTAACTTTAGCGCAGCGTTTTCCAAAGCATCGCTTCATTTGCAACAGAAGCATGGAATGAGCTAACGTTAACGCTAATGCTAGCAAACGCCACTGAATCCAGGACGAATCACATATTTGTGCAGCGTCTGACATAATCACGTTAAGGTAACGAATCAAACGTCTGCAAGTAAATTATTATCTGTATCACCTTCTCCTCCATTTTCACACGCTGGTTTCTCTCTTGAGTAATTTTGAGTAAGTTTCAAGTCCACCATGACACACGGCGTATGAAAATAATCAGCAGGACAGAAGCTATCGCTCGCTGGGATACTCTTTTATCCGTGTGTCAGCTAATCCTGAAATACGCCGTAGCCTAATGTAGAAAAGATCTACTGCAGGAATCTGTGTGAGGTGAGAACACACCCTATATTGGAAGCCAGTTCTTCTTATGGCATCCTATACCCACCCACACACACACACACACACACAGGGCACAATTTAGCCTAGCCAATCCAAAAAAAAAATGGAAAAACCAGTGTGATTTACCTCTGCCCCAGTATTTACATGTATATACACAGACACATCAGGTACATTAAACACAATTCACACACACACACTTGTGACTCCATGCTTAGAGGCTCTGCAGTGTTTTACTAAAATGGGCGGGGTCTGCGAAATCCATCATATGACTACTGCCACCATCCTGTGGTGCAGATTAGACCTCTGTACACACACACACACACACACACACACACACTGGGGCGGAGGCTACACATGTTGTACACTGTCCTCACTCACTGTCTGCCCCGCCCCTGGAGCCCCGAGAGTACATGTGGGCTGAAAGAGTGAGAGCACACACTCATCCATAATGTGCAATCTCTCTCTCTCTCTCTCTCTCTCTCTCTATCACACACACAATCTCTATCTCTCTCAACACCTCTCACACACACACACACACATACACACAGCCTGACTGCTGACCCAGATTCTGACACTTAGCCTTTGTGTATTTCAACGCTCATAGTAACACACACACACACACACACACACACACACACACTCTCTCTCTCTCTTTCTTTCTCTTTTTCTCTCTCTCTCTCTCTCATACACTGTTGTTTTTTGCAGCTGTTTACATTTTTAATAAACTCTACTTTAAACCTCACACATGCTCCCTTCTATCTCTTTACAAAAACACCCCTCTCTCTCTCTCCCCCCCCCCCCTCTCTCTCTCCCTCACTGATCACATGATGTGAATCTCAGGCGCGGCGGTCTGTGAGGTAGAAACGGTCCCGGTGTGCGTCCTGAGATAAGCACTGGCGCTGCGTCTAAATGCTTCCATCCTTCATGAAATATAGAATTCATAGAAGTTGTGTAAAGAAAACACACACACACACACACACACACACACACACACACACACACACACACACACACACATTTCAAGTGGTATCTCTTGAGTCCTGTGTGTTTGTTCGAGCTGCTGTTTTACCTGAGGTCCTCTCAGACTCAAGGCCTTGTTCACTTACTATAACTCACAGAGACACAGACTGTCTGAGAGACACAGAGAGAGAGAGAGAGAGAAGAGTAAACAGAAAACAAACGAAAGAAAGGTGTCTGGATCGAGATGAATAAAAGCCCAAGGTTATATCATTCAGAAACAACATTTTGTTTTGTTATCCATATATTTACGTACAACATCTGTAATGTTTAACTCGCCTTATTGTTGAAAAAGCACGTCTGACTTCACAGAGAGACGACGAGACTGGCGGAGTGAACGAGCATGTAAGAGTAAAGGTCTGTCCACAAACCCTCCCCTCTGCCCCCCCAGGAGAGAGATCCCTCACTTCAGCAGCAGGGCCGGGTTGCCTGAGGTTGCCTGAGGTTGCTTGAGGGCCTGAGCAGCAGCTCGGTGGTGCTGGGACTCAAACCAAGGACCAATAAAGTTCAGCCTTTATTCATCACATATACATTAATGCATAGTGAAATTCTTTATTCTTCGCATATCCCAGCAACCCTGCGGAGCAGGGACTCGAACCACCGACCTTCTGGTCAGTAATTCTGAGATTTAACACAGTGACCCCCCAACACGCCTTTGGAACAACCAAGCTACCCCTGTCTCCTGGAGTAAAAAAAGGACAAAGAACAAAAGATTCAGGACTAATGAAGATTTGGCTTTTTTCACACTAAACAGGGGAAAGTATTTATTTGTTTGTTTGTTTGTTTGTTAGTTCATTCATTCATTCTCTAAACAGGGTCGCTGGGGGACAGGAGCCTAAACCAGGAGACTTTTGGGCACAAGGAAAAGGTGCCAATTCAGGTGTGTGTGTGTGTGTGTGTGTGTGTGTGTGTGTGTGTGTGTGTGTGTGTGTGTGTGTGTGTGTAAAACTGTATATCTAAACGGAATCCCCAAACACTTTGTTCATTGAGAATTCCAAAAAAGTTTTGTTCCAACCATAGACTGTATAAAAATAAATGGACAAACCCACCTGGCGCCACCTAGAGGTTTTCTGAAGAGAGGCGTTGTGGGAGCTCTGGTCGTCGCCATCTTGGCAGCACCTTACTCCACCCAAACCCCATAAATGGGCAAATGGGCGGAACGAGAAGAGCCTGACTGTTGGTTGGAACACGTCGACTTACCTCAAGCTAGCTAACTTAGGTATAGGTTAGCTAAAATGCTAAGGTGGCTAATGTTAACGTATATGCCAAGTTTCGTTGCATTTGTTTGAACTTCATCATCCATGCCCTTCACGTTGTCCTGTTTCAGCTTCTAAACTTCGTCTTCTTAAAGTTAAACTACAACGATTCCAATTTAGCTAAAGTGATGTTGTCACTCAAATTAGCCACACCCCTAATTATGTCTAATTTTAAGGCTTAATATAATTTTAACTGATGAGTTATATACAATTTCACCCCCTGTATGGCTAATCTAACCGTAGAGACCAACGTTCCTGGTACCAGGCTGTAAACATGTTTATTTCTGTTTTAATGTTGCACATTTTAACATGGGGCTCTATGGGGTTGACTCATTATGGAGCCTAGTGGTCATTCGAGGAACTGCACATTTTAGCACTTGGGCTCATTTTTCAGAACCGACCGTTGCGCCTTGTTCAAACGAGATCACCCCGTGGTGTTCCTCTGTTCCTGTGACACTTTGTTCGCCTTCACACTACGAACCTCATGTGTCTGCAGTGTATGTGTCTAGGGTCAGACACCTCTGAGTGTGGTTTGAGTGATTATCTCACACTGAATGTGTCTTTGAGATGCATTTGACCCTGTTCCCACCAGGTGCTCTCCAATTACTTACAGAAACTCTTAGGATGCAGATTAATGTTAGGTGTGAACGGGGGCCTCACAGGAACCGCTGGAAAGTGTTTTGAGTGATTTACAAACACTATGCTCGTGTTATCTGTGTCGGTTTTTGATCTTTTGTAGGTTTTAGGAAATCGTTGCACTTGACGAGCCTCGTCTCATACAGGACTTAACAGGTTTTTATAGTATTTCAGGTTCCTGTTGCTGTAGATGGGTTTCATAAGTTCACAATGTTCTTCAGGCAAGTATTGTAGACTCTGAATTGCCCCCAGTTGTGAATGAGTGTGTGATGGACAGTTTTTCTATTCAGGGTGTATTTATACTGAACCATATGTTTATGTAGCGGCACGATGGCGTAGTGGTTAGCGTTATCTCCTCGCACCTCCTGGGTCGAGGGATCGATTCCCGCCCCGGGGTCTGTGTGCGTGGTGTTTGCATGTTCTCGCAATACTTGGTGGGTTTCTTCCCACAGTCCAAAGACATGGTAAATGTAGTGTGTGTGCCCTGCGATGGATTGGCACCCTGTTTAGGGTGTATCCCTCTGTGTCTACAGGGATGGGTTCCAAGCCCCCCATGAAAGAGAGAGTGATACACGTATATGAGATAAACTCCAGTTCCACCATATTTCTAGACCAGGATAAAGCAGTTACCCAAGATGAATGAATGAACATGACTTCGTAGATCAAATCATGTTTTAAAGCCTCTTCAAAGGCATCTTTCATGCTGATAAAACTCTTTCATTGGCCAGTCAGTTGCATGGCGTTAACATTTTATTTTTTTAATGTATGAATATACACAGTTTAATCACAAACACACTGTAGAACTAAAGCGAAATAAATAATTAAATGATTAAAAATAAATCGTGATCTGTACAGAGCATTTATTTTCTTTTTGTTGCTCTTTAATCTAAGTATGCAGAACATGTCATATTTCTCTGTGTTCCTTACAGCTCACATTTACAGAAAAAAATATATATATATTGGCCTAAAAACTGGAGTACAGACAGCATGACTGTCTCACATCCTGTACTTGGTTTGATTTTGGACCTGACTACAACTGAACCGAACCTTTACGGGGCTGGTACTGGAGGTTTTGGTCCATATCTGGTGTCACAGTGCTGTAAAAAAAAGTATTTGCTCCCTTTCTTGATTTTTTTTTTTATGTATGTCACACCTAAATGATTTAGATAAAAAAATATTAACATTACACAAAGATAGCCAAAATACAAAATGCAGTTTTTAAATGATCATTTCATTTATTAATGCAAAAAAAGCTGTCCAAACCTCCCTGGATCTATGTGAAAAAATAATGACCCCCCTAAACCTAATAACTGGTCATCTCTGTGGAGGAATTTTGGCCCGCTCTTCTCCCCAGAATTGCTTTAATTTAGCCACATCTGAGGGATTTCAAGCATGAACAGCCTGTTCAAGGATCTCAATCAGATTTAAGCCCGGACTTTGACTAGGCCACTTCAAAATCACTTTGTCAGACAGATTTTATTTAAGTGATTTTTTTTTTGATTCAGCAGGTCTGACAGTAATTATGCCTGGGTGTGGCAAGTGGAATTTAATTCAGCTTTCCAAAAAATCAACAGGTCAATTACAATTTAACAAGGGGAGCAATTACTTTTTAGCTGGTTTGGACATTTTTTTCCTGCAGTCTGTATTTTCCCGGGTTATATTTGTGTAATGTTCAAATTTGTTGAATTTTCATCCTCATCATTTAAGTGCAGCGCAAATACTTTTTCATAGCACTGTAATCAGTGAGGTTCAGAGATTCAGCCCAGTTTCTACAAACTCTAAGAGCAGGAACGTAAATTGAACACAGATCGATAGCTGGGTGTAAATGCAGGTAAAAAGTTCCTGCAGGGGAAATGAGTTAATACAGCACAAGTCACAAGACGTGGCAGACGCTCGGACTTTCTGGTGTGGAGTCTGGCTTGTGTTGGACACACACACACACTCACACTCACACACACACACACACACACACACACACACACACACACACACACACACACACACACACACACCTTTCCCTGATGGCAGAGTCCATTATTGCAGCTCTGCAGTTCCAGACAATACTGTCGCCTAGAAATCAAGGATACACTCAGACAGCTGTTGGGCAGGCTCTGTGTGTGTGTGGGTCGGCTTCTCTAAAGTGTGCTATTAGTGTAAATCTCCACAATCTCAGGCAGCTCCAGTATGCAGAGCTTCTATATCAAGACAGGAACACCTGTCTGAGTCACAATAGTGTTTCGCTTGATTTATTCTGTGCAACAGATGTGCAGCGTCTTAATTTATTTCCAGTTTTGACCTTTCTGTTTGTTAGATAACGGATCACATATTCGACAGTAAAGTGAATCAAACAGTTTAAAAAAAGCAGAAAAGAGTCAGCTCTGCTTCTGCTGATGAAATTTTCAATAGCAAACTCGTACTGTATCCTGCAGCAGTGATGCGTCTGAGAATCCCTTTGCTCTTTACACAGACGCAGCTGTGTGTGTGTGTATGTGTGTGTCCCTAGCACCCCTGCTGACCTGCATGCGCTAGCTGCACTGTTTGTGCTCCTGTTATCAGCGACTGAAGGAATGTGTCCGCCTGCCTTCCTCTCTGGAACAAAAGATTAGCAGCCTGTCGACGGTGCCCGGTTTCACGCCGGGCGACTGCAGGCTTTGTCAGCTGTTGAACAAGTGAAGCGTCTCCTCCATCTCAGAGCTAAGATCAAATAAAATGGCCAAGGTACACAATTTAAATGAAGAAAGAAAGAAAAAAAGGCAAGTATAAGGTCAAAGGGATAAAAGTCTCACCTTAAGTCTGATCTAAGCTGGATAAGACATGAGGGTCAGAGTGAGAGCTCGATGTAAAATAAAATCCTAGTGGATAAATAAGCCTGGCAGCTTTCTGTAACTAAAGCAAAGAGTTAGAGAGAGAGAGAGAGAGAGAGAGAGAGAGAGGCTTTGTCCTGCTGATCTGAAGGGCATCTCAAGGCACCTTCTGAATCGTAACATTAATAGCTTTCACTGCTCCGGGCAGTCCAGACGTATGAAGAAATGCAAAGGGCAGAAAAATAATTGAGATGAGATGGATTTATCTTCTCGGGGCATTTTTAAATAAACTTATTTAAAAAGTGAATAAATTTGAAATCTGTTGTGGATTATTACTTTAAGATCTCTGCAGCTTAGCATATAGTATATATTATGATTATATATATATATACACACACACACTGTATATACACTAAAGTCCCCTACAGAAGGACATTCAAGTTATGAACTTATTTTTCTTTCTTTTTTTTTCTTTGCATTTGCTTGTGTTCAGACGCAGAAGTTAGATCACATGCCTGCCGTACATTGTCTCATGCGCGTCTCAGGATGTCCGGAAGCTAGCGTAAAAGCAGCGAGCAATAACTATGGAGACAAAAGGGAAAATAATTGGGAAAATGGAGCGAGGTGAAAAGATGGCAGATATCGCTCGTTCTTTTGATATGAATCATTTATTGTGTTAGTATTGCCAACTGTGTTATTATCTAGTACCTAGACAATGTTTGTTGGACTTAAGAACAAATTGGTCTTATGACGTATGACGGGGATTTTCTGTATATACAGCAACTGCACAAGGAATAAGACACTATAATGTGCACTGTTGAAGGAAAATAATAACCGAAGCGATGTTGTGATTCTTTTAACAACCCACAGTGAAGTGTTTTACTCCTTTTATCCCGCAGCTATTCACCAACGATGTCAAGTTTCTATTTGTTACTAAATGACGCATTGTACACAAGATACCTTAACTCCTGATAGAACTCACATTAAAGCAGCTATAAACAATCCCTCCATAATCCGCCTGTTTGTTTCTGCCTACTGGAGTCGCTAGAGTGAGATGAGAAACAGACAGCTTGTAATGTTACAGAGAAACTGAAAAGCACAAGGTGTTAAAATGTTAAAGTCTTACACATATAATCTCACACATATATATATATATACTGTATATATATACAGTATCTGTTCTCATGTCTGTGTGGTTTCATATTCTCTTCTCACCTCACAAAATCATGCTTGTATGTCGATTGGCTGTGCTATATTTCCCCTCAGTGTGTGTGTGTGTTTGTGTGTGTGTGTGTGTGTGTGTGTGTGTGTGGTGGGGGGTTGCACTGTGATGGAATAACATCCCATCCAAGGTGTGTTCCAGGCTGGGTTTAACTCCACTCTGACTCCGAGTGTGATCCTGAACTCACTGCAGTGTGAGTGAGTGATATAAAGTGTGTGTCACTGTCATGGCTGCTATGACAGGAAATTAATCAACACACTCTGGCCAATCAGAACAGGGACTTTCACAGGACTGTGGTTTATTACTATGATATGAGCATTACCAATGGTATGATGCCCTCCACTACGCCCACTCGCCCCTAAATGTGTGTCCAGGAGGCAACCCCCCCCCCCCACACACACACACATGGACAAGTACTGCAGATGGACAGATAAAGAAACAAACCGACTGATAAATAGACTGATAGATAGTTGAAAGAGATGAAAGAAATATCTAATAAACAGACAGACACACAGACAGATAGATAGATACATTAGATTAGATTCTAATTTATTGTCATGATGCAAAGTACACGTACAAAGCCAATAAAATGTAGTGTTGAAGGAATGAACCCAATAAACTGATGGACAACAAACAAACAAACAAACAAACAAACAGACAAACAGACAAACTTAGAAAGATAAATAGATACATAAACAGACAGATGTACTGTAGACAGACAGATAGTAAATAGAGAGATAGATAGAAAGAGTGATAGACAGACAGATGAATGGATAGATAGATGGATAGATACTATAGATCGACAGAATACACAGACAGACAGATAGATAGACAGATAAACGGACAGAAAGGTGGATATATATATAGACAGACGGATGGACAGATAGATAGATATATAACACTGCAGACTCTGATGCAGTTATCTGTCACGGTGTCATTAGGCAGCAGTAAATCTTGTACAGAGTTAATGACCACGCTCTCTCACACACACACACACACACACACACACACACAGATCTCGCGCTCTCTCTCTCTCTCGCTCGCTCGCTCATAGCTGCAGCCCCATTGGCTCTCACCCGCTGCCCATCATCTTTACCGCCGGCGTTGATCGACGCTGCTCCGCCTCCTGAGTTCGGTCTCAGCCGCTTATTGGTGGATTCATCGGCATCTAAACGTCGCTCTGTTCAATCACAGGGTGAGGAGGCGGGGCCGTGGGCGGAGCCGGAGCTCTGGCGCAGGCAGCGCTGGTGGGAAACGGTCTCGCGAGCGCAGTCACGAGGAGAGATTCGGCGAGTGAGTGTCGCGCGCTTCTTTCCGATGAGATAGTGTACAGACTCTCTCTCTCTCTCTCACACACACACACACACACACCGTGCTGAACCCCGCGCTCTGTGTGTTTATTCCGGAAGGGTTTCTGAGTGCACGGCGCGGGACCCGGGGATTCTGGCTGCACGTTTCTCTTTCCAGTGTGTTTTTGTTTTATTTTTCTATAAAGAAGGATTGAGCGGGTTTGGGGAGACTGTGTGGCCGCAGAGATGATGGTCGGGGAGATCGAAGTGAAGGAGAGACCGAGGCCGAGTCCTGACTATCTCATGCAGTTACTGAACGAGAAGAAGCTGATGACCAGCCTGCCGAACCTGTGCGGGATCTTCACACACCTCGAGAGACTGCTGGATGAAGGTACACAGCCGCCGCTCAGTCTCTGTGTGTGTGTGAGTGAGTGTGTGCGTGTGTGTTGCTGCATGGAAGCACGCTGAGTGTGGTGTACAGCTAGTCCGCTAAACTAACATTGCTTGAATCCGAGCCTGAATTTTTATTCGTCTTTCTCATCCAGTGGGATTTTATCACGTGATCTCTTAATGCCGCACTTTAAAACTGTCGTAAAGTTTTCATCCGCGCGCGAGGACAAACTTTTTTTTTCTTTTTCTTGTTGCTAGCACTGGTTAGCATGACTAGCTGCAAACTTTTCCTTTCCAAGTCGAACACGTAAACATTTGTCAAGCGTATTTCTCATTTAGTATCTTGCTCATTTTAAATCAATAGTAAATGATGGTCACGTTTATGTTTTTCAACAATTAGCGAAAATAAAATTAAATCTTGAAATGTTTTAAGAGAGCGTGCGCAAACTGATAGCTACAGCTAGGCTTCGACAGACTGATCAGAGGTCAGCAGGAAGGCTCGCTTTTACCTCAGGATTTTCGAGAAACTGATCAGAGGTCAGCAGAAAGGCTCGGTGTTTTTTTAAAACCTACCTCAGGTTCTTCGAAAAACGGATTACAGGTCAGCTGAAAGGCTCATTTTTACCTCAGGTTCTTTTTAGGTTTGAGTAATTTAAGGATATTTAGTGTATTTAAGGGCTTTTCACCTTGTAGGAATGGACTGAAAATGGTTTCCTCTTGACTCGTTCCGTTATTTTGGCCGCAAGCCGAGTGTGTGTAGCCTAAGTAGCCTGTGAGGGTCTCTTGATTTGGGTTCTCTCTCTCTCTCTTTGTGTGTTGTGTACGGTTCTGACTTCTAAATAAGACGTTAAAATGAAAAAAAAAATGTTGACTAGTTCTTCACAATACACACCAATTATGTAGCTTTTGTCCGTTAACTAGGGTCTCACTTTGTTTTTAGAAATGTAATGTAAAATTAGCATTGAAAAACTTTTGAACCCTCCCCCTCAGTGGACGGACCCATTTCCTGACCGCGAGCCCCGAGGTCGAGAACGCGTCGTGTCCAAGTGTTGTGGAGATCAAGTCGGATACAGTGTGCTTTAAATGTAATTAAAGATGAACTGTGTGTTATTGGAGCTGGGATTCCTGTGCAGTTCCTCGGGGAGAGTGTTAATGACATTGTGGGTCTATAATTGGCTTGCTGTGTAACTGTATCTAGATGCATGTTTGCAAAAAAATAAAAAGAAAGCGGGTGACTTGCTGTGGGTCAGTGTTTTGGAGGGTGGGAGTGCGTGGTGTTTGTGTGTGCGGTGTTTGGGGGTTGAGAGTGTGTGTGCAGTGTTTGCTTTTGCTGCTGCAACTCGAAAAATGTACTGCCCATGTGCCAGTGTTGCTCACACTCATCACTTTGTGGTGTTGCAACTCTTCCCAACAGCCTTTGGCCTTTTACCTCATTATTTGTATTATTGCTGTTTTGATATAAATTTCCATGCTGTATGTTATAACGAGCTCTATTCTGACGGGATCATTTTCCTGAGGACTCCTGCAGTCTATATCCTCGAAGCTCTTTTGATTACTGACTTCCCTAAACCTCCACGGTGTAGATGTGAGCCGTACCTGTGCTTGAAAGATTCCTGTTTAATCTTTTTACCGTCTCTGAGAACACGCCAGACTCGGGCGGCGCTGAAATGCCACAGATATTTCACTAAAATGACGCCATCTCATTTTATCTTGATCCGAACCGAGCTCCAAATCATAACAGCTCATACAGTGTTATCGTTTACACTTCTCTCTCTCTTTCTCTCTCTCTCACTCACGCACATTGTTTTTGTTCAGTCATGCTTATCTGACTGTTTATCTGGAATCCGGATGGTTCAGCGTTTCGACAGCGTCGCAGGAGCGTTTAAAACCGGTTTCCTTTGTGGATCGAGAGCATTCTAGGCATGCCTTTACACGGTCACAAACTCACGGAGAGATACGCGCGTTAGTCTGATTCTGGAACTGAAGTTAAGCGTTTGTGATTAGTTTAAAAATGGTGGATAAAACGTATGTGTTGGATATGTGCAGGAGAAGGAAACCAACCGCTTTTCATAATAATTTTGTCTAATAAGTTAAAAAAATTTTTTGAGTGATGCGAGACTACTTCTGTAGCTTACCTCCTAGCTTTGATAATCTGTTAAGACAAATAATTAATTGAAATGCTTTGAAACTACAAACTTAAAGCTCCACGAAACCTAGAACTTTACTTTTATTTTTCAAGACATTATTGAGTCTGCTAGGTGTAAATCCCCCCACGCTCTGTTTCTGGGTAAGAATCTCTCACATGTCTGTCCCATTTAACACCCAACAGCGGCCCGGAGACGCCGGATTGTGTGGATTCGGGTCTGTTTACTTGCACTTTGGGCTCGAGGAGTCGCACGCTGATCCCTTACATTCACAATCCGTTCAAAATAATAAAAACCTGAATTATAGCAGGATGTGGGATTAAGTTAGTTTTCCTGACAGCTAGGTGTAAATCACTTCTGATACGCGCGGCTGCTTTTCGTTTGCGAGCTGATTTGCCTGTGCAAATGACGACGGTTGTGTAAGACGGTTGACTCGCAAACCTCATCGTGTCACGCGAGCAGGAGAGATGCGGCGTCAGGATTGGATTGGATTGGATTGGATTGGATTGGATTGGATTGGATCAGACCGGAAAGCACAGATGTTGTGAATGTGTTGTTTGGAAGGCAGAACACAGTGACTGCATGTGTGTGTGCACACACTTGTGCTCGAGTGTGAGAATGCAGATGGCCAAGTGTTGCAGTGATTATCGTCTCCCCTGTAATTCAAGGTTCAGCTGCTGTCTCGATTCAGCTCCATTTGCCATCAGCTGCTCTGAGCTCACGTGTGATCAGGTTTAGCTCCGCCCCCAGAGTCACTTTCTCACATAGTATTTTAAAGTCAGGTCACTTCCTTTACCATTTTAATAATGTCAGAGTGCTTTGTCATAGCGGTGTCTTCATATAAAGATCAACACTTTAAAGTGCCTCCTTTCATCGAACTGCGTTTTTTGAAAAGAAAAAAAAAAGTTACATGGAATGATTTTAAAATAAAAAAAACTAACGCCAGGAGCAAAATCGGGAAAGGAAAAAACATTTCGGATCTGATGTAGCAGGAGAAAGAAAGAAAGGAACAAAGAAACCTGTAACCAGGAACACTGGGAATGTTTATGCACGTTTTTTTTTTATATCCTTATGTTATTTGTTTTTATTTAATTTATGGTTCTATTCTTATTTTCTGTTGGATTTGCCGTGTCGGCAATGTTTGTGTGAAGAAGTAAACATTTTTTTTGTTTTTTGTTTACAAGTTAAAACAATTAAATAAATTAGAGATGGAAGAAAATCATTTTCAGTCATGTGACATGATTCTTTTGCATGACAGCTCATATATCGCCACACTTAATCCAAAATGGATTTCTTTAAAATTATTTAAAGATATTTAAAATTTATTTGTAAAGAATTGTTTCATTTGTATACGTTTGCTTTTGAGGTTGTAAAATATTGCGGTTCCTCTATAATCCTACAGGTGGCACACTGTAAATTATTCAGACATCCGCAGGCAGCACAGCATCCCGTATGGTACGAGTGAATTATTTGCCTTGTTTGTTTAGAATTGTAACAAAATCAAAAAAAAAAAAAGTATTGTAATATTTATAAAACCGTGACACAAAATCGCGATACAAATCAAAGGTGCAGTGATATCGTATCGGGCGATCTTTGTATACACCCCCTTTACACCCCCACCCGAAGTCGACACACAGACCGACCCCGAGTGGAAGAGTCAATCAATATAACATCTGGGCAGATGTAAGTAATCTGCTGTTGAGTTGCTGCAATGGAGTTGTGTGGGGGTGTGTGTGTTTACATTAGGTGTAAAACTCCTTCGCATAACACACACACACTCAGATGATGGACAAAACGGTCTCTTGTATCTTTTGTTGTCTCTTTTTACTTGTGGACACGTTCACATACGAGTGTCAGTTCTTCACCAGAGACACACCATTCTTATTTGCCGCTTGCACGCACCAGGATGTATGTATGTGTGTGTTTCTGTGTGTGTGTGCAGCTGTTGTCATGGTGAATGAAAGGCCAGTCGTCTTGCATTACCTCAGTCTGACCTACGCACATGACAGCTGCTCTCAGCTCTGCGTTTAGCTCTCTGCGTTTAGCTGTGTGTGTGTGTGTGTGTGTGTGTGTGTGTGTGTGTGTGTGTGTGTGTGTGTGTGTACGCATATGTGTATAAGTGTGTGGAGACTGAGCAGTTTACTGTGCCGTGGACGTTCCACAAGTGCAAGCCGTAGTGTGGTGTAAAGTTTCTAATGATGTAAAATGTCATGTGCTGTAACTCAGACCGCAGTTTCTGCATTGTGTGTGTGAAATAAAACACGACCCTGTGCTGTTAAGGTAAAATAAGTGACGACAAGGTTAGCAACACTAATGTAGTGACCGAAGTGCTGAGGAATGGCACGCTGCACCTTGTGTAATTCTCATGTGTTTAGTGTTCCCTCTCTCTCCCCCCCCTTTCATTTTTTAAAAATGGATTGATTCTATTAAGTTTATAAAACTGAGAAACACCTTGTGAATTGTGAGTGGGGGGGGGGGGAAGCAGCAACATAAAGACTTTGTTGTGTCTGAAAACCTGTGCTCTGTTCGACTTGCCTCAGAAAGCAGGAAGTTGGAATTATTGGAATCATCATTTTTGGAATCATCTACATAAATAAAATGTAGTTTTTCTCTGTATATTGGTCAGAACTCACTCTTTCAATGATATCATTGTTTCATACCCCGGACGACCCAAAACGAGTCTCAGAAAAATTTGTATGTCTGTCCGGTCAGATTTTGTCACATCATTACGCAAAACTGTCTGGACTGTCTGAATTTACTGAGACTTTTGCAGTACTTGGATCTCTGCCTGAAGTTTAACCTTCACCATCAGTGAGATCAAAACGTTAAGTAAAAGCGATGTTATGAACAGCTATCTGCCAGAATTAATAATCTACTTTAAAATAAGCTACTAATGCTCTATGTGCTCAATGTAAACAAACACCTGCACCAATAGATATGAATTAGAAAAGATAAACTGAATATTTTACCGGGATTAGTTGAAGTGCTATAAGTGAATTTTAACGCGCTGGAGTTGTTTCAATCTGTTCAAATCTACTTTTCTGATTTCTCATCTGTGATACTCTCTGATTACCGAACAGGGAGTGTATTTGACTCACGACGAAAGAACAACTATCACAACCTTACAAAATGGCATTTCTTTCTTTCTTTTTCTTTTTTCGTCAATGGTACTTGCGCTAGTGCTAAATAATGCGAGGGAAGAAAAACGTGGACGCTGAAGAACTTTCAGATTTCAATGTTCAACCTTTTTTTTTTTTTTTTCAGATTTTACAAAGCGCTCACATCGTCTTCTATAAGAATTATTCAATTTTACGTAACTGCTGCTTAGTTTTTTGTTATAGGACCGGATTTATCGTGGTGAAAAAACAAGCTAGCATGGTAACGCTGAAGTGTGAGCCTCTGGTTTAGCGAAATTTCTTAAAAGGAATTAAAAGAATGTTTGTCTATCTATGCTGTGCATGTGGTGGAGGTTGGCGACGGAGCCTCAGGCTCAGTTAGCACGCAGCAGCCTGCTTTATAATCCCCCCTCACCTTCCTAAAAACCTCCCCAGATGCCACTTTACACGGCGGAATTTAATTAACTCGTAGTGCCGGAGAGTGGACGATCTCTCTCGCGCGCTCCCTCTCTCTCTCTCTCTCTCGCTCCAGCCCCTCGGTGTCTGTCTCTCGGACGGATGATAATAAATTGGATGGCAGGATGCGGCTGACAGGGTTAGCCTGGGGACATGGACAAGACAGACCGCTCGCGCTCTCTCTCTCTCTCTCTCTCTCTCTCTCTCTCTCTCTCTCTCTCTCTCTCCCTCCTGCAACGCTGCAGCTTTGGATGTGAGTGTGTGTTTGTGCTATCAGGTGTGTGTGTATGTTGGTCCTTGTGTGGGCCTCTGATAAAGCTGTTCCGATATTATGGCACAAATGCAGGGGCTTCTTATCTCTCTCTGGCCTGCCTGTTTTACTCTGACACACACACACACACACACACACACACACACACACAGAGCCTCCCCCTTGCTGAGTGACGCTATGTTTTGATTGGTCGTTCTTTCAGGGAGGATTTCATTTAAGAACTTGGCCTGAACTTGGTGTGTGTGTGTCAATATTTCAAATGTAGGTACAAGATTAAGTCATTGTGGAGCCTGGATGTTGCAACGGCCACACATACACACTAGAGAAGGAAGTCACGCCCATGGGAAGAGAGGCGCATAGTCTCAGAGAGAGTTTGAGGATTAGAAAAACAATAATTGTGTGTGTGTGTTATGGTCGTGCCCTGTTATTAATTTAAACATGGTTGTGAAAAGCCAGCACCAGGTCTTGTTTATCTGACAAACAAACCATTGGAGTGACACACACACACACACACACACACACACACACACACACACACACACACACACACACACACACACACACACACACACACACACAAACTCACTTGTTTTACTATCCTTATCAGGACCTTGTATTGGTCACACATCTAACCCTAAACTTCCTCTGATTAACACCAGGAAACACTCCGCTCCTCGTGGCTCAGTGTTGTGGGGACCGGAGGGGAAACTGCTAAGAGCGCTCTCTATTCTTACAGGGGGACGTTTCTCTCTCTCTTAAGAAATCTAACCCCGCGCACACACACATGCGTGCTGCAGGAACCAGAGGGCCGGCCGCGCCCATCTACATTCCACAGCTGCCTTAAATACCTCGCTGCCCTTTTCAGCCCCTCAGCCGTGACTTGTTTTCTCTTTCTTTTTAGTCGTGTGTGTGTGTGAGAGAGACTTTCTTCCAACATTTATGTGCTACGTTTGCGATTCAAGGTGTTTTGTCGTAACTAAGCAGAATGCAGTTTAACGTGATGGCACACGGGGGATCACAGAGTGTGACGGTGGAGTGATCGAAGTGATGATTATAAAACCCTCTGATGTGCTTTTGTACGATACATTAACCCGGAAACACTTGAGTTAAGTTTTACGTTTGTGTCCATAAACTGGAGTTGCAGGGAAAAATTTTTTAATCTGACTCGAGTTAATTTGATCAAATGCGGCCTGTGAGATGATGATGTTGATGATGATGATGATGAGAACGGTGTTTGATTTGTTCGAGAACGTAACGTGAAACAAAATCCTGCGGGACTCCTCGCAGCTCAACACTGTTAATGTCTTTATACTTAAAGGAAAGGAAACTTGTGTATACACAGGCCTGTACGATTTGATAAAGAA
This sequence comes from Clarias macrocephalus, assembly GCA_011419295.1. NCBI lineage: Eukaryota > Metazoa > Chordata > Actinopteri > Siluriformes > Clariidae > Clarias > Clarias macrocephalus. Next base: position 17,388 of record JAAGKR010000826.1, read on the forward strand.
AAGAAATATCACATTTGTCATGTTATTTCAGTTGCGATTTAAATGAATTTAAACAACACAAAATAACTCAAAATACAAGAGTTTAACATTTACTTTAAAACTAAATGAAACCCCAAAAAATCTGAATATTCACTGAGCAGCGCATATCTGTTATGTCTCACTCACACACACTTCACAAAGGGGAACGCCAGTTAGCATAATCTGTACATCTTTAGACTTTGGGAGGAAACCCAGTGTACCTGGAGGAAAACTCGGAGTTTAGGAGGACGTTACCCTGCGCTCGCAGCTGCACTAGACGATAAACGTGCGTGCAATTGGAGCGAAAAACGTCATCACGTGTGAGCAGTAACAGTGTGAAACCCTTAACCACTCTGTGTGTGAGGGAGAAATCAGCAGCACTCAGGAATGTAGTGGTGCTTAGGTCATTAGAGTTAAATGACAGGTGTGTGTGTGGACAGTTGGACACACTCCTTTATGACTTGCATGCCTACTTGGCACTAGAATGATGAGCAGAGGATCTGGGCAAGCACTAGAACATTCTTAATCGAATAACAAACTTTGTTTTTGTCTCATTGTGTGTGTGTGTGTGTGTGTGTGTGTGTGTGTGTGTGTGAGAGAGAGTTAAAAAAAAAAACCCACTTAGGAACGTTTATTAAACATTAACTGAATTAATTGTTGAAACTTTAATTGCTTTTACACTTGTAGTGAAAGTGAACAGATCCGACCCCAGATGAAAGCCGATCATTAATCAGCGTTACATGTGACCTGATTAGCCGGACTTGTCACATGACATTGCGTCATTGGTGCTTATACACTCCAGAAGTGTTCGTACATCAGAAGAGAAGAGGAGGAATTTGGTGGCAGCACTTTAACTTGTTCACACATTGTTAGGCAGTACAGCGTCCCATGTGGTAAGAGCAGATTAATATTTGCTACGTTTGTTTCGAATCAGATCGACTTGCGATATTTGTACATGCAGAATCGCAAAGCGAATTGGACCGCCGCCTGGGTATCGTGATAACATCGTATCGGGTCTTGATTCTCGTCCCCGCTATAAGTAAGTAGTTCAGTATCGTTATTGTTGAGTAACAGAAACATTGCCTTGAAATAAGCCTTGATTGCATCCGACGTACTTGAACTAGACCACCGGTTCGAGTTGGCGAGATGAGAATAAGAACGTCAGCTGATGACACGTGTGGTGGTGGTGGAGGAGGTGGGGAGGGGTAGACTGGTGGGCTGATGTGGTGGGGGGAGAGGTGCGTACAGACGCGTGGGGTTGGAGCGTGATGTGGTGATGGCGAGACACAATGGAAAGACAAATGCTGTGTTTACTGAATGAAGTCACCCTGCAGCGAGAGAGAGTGTGTGTGAGAGAGGGTCAGTTCCTGCCTGTTTTCACATAATGGAGGCTCTTGTTTTAGCCTCCTCTCTCTCTCTCTCTCTCTCTCTCTCTCTCTCTCTCTCTCTCTCTCTCTCTCTCTCTCCCTCACACACACACACACACACACACACACACACACACACACACACGTAATCGTGCGACTCTGCTGGCACGCCGACCCACAAATGGCTGGCATTATGTCCTGCTGTGTGACACCATTGAGTGAATGTGATTGTGTTTGCTCTGTTCTGAGGAGGACTGTCAGGCCTTTCTACCGTCTCTCTCTCTGTACGAGGAATAAAACTACAGGAACTCCGCCTTCTCTCTCTCTCTCTCTCTCTCTCTCTCTCTCCTTATCACTCTGTTGTAAAACAGGTAGCAGCATCATAAACCATGACGAACGTAACACTACCGCCAGAACAGATAAGATCAGGCGTCCGAGTGATAACAGAGAACTGTTAGAGAGTATTTTCACTCTTCAACCCCAGATTTAACCTCCATCTGACATTTTCAATTCACAGTTTCTAACAGTAATCATTGTCGCAAAAGCAGGTTTACAGAATCGACGGGAAATTATGGAAATGTGTCTGAAACGTGAGAAAATCTGGGTGGTGACGGACAGCAGGGATTGATCTGCAGCCGTACTGTGTGTTAAGAGGCTGGCAGTTCTGTGCAACAGTTGATGTTTTTAAGTTAATATGGAGACCGGTTCGTTATCGGAGGCTTGGTTACAAAACTTTTGGAAATTCTCTGGGAAAAGACTCCTCGGCTGTCTGTGAGGGGGGAAAAAAAAAAACAACCCTATTAGGACAGACTAAAGCGCTGCCGCATTGCTCTGCTTAGATGGAGAAGAATTCGCCCGTCTGTACTCTATGAGCAGGTAGTGCATGGCATTCTGGGTAATTCTGAGTGTGGACGTAGTGTGAAGAGACACAGTCAACTTGGAGTTTTATTATTGTTCAAAAAGGAAAAAAAATCTGAGGCACGATGTATTGAGTAAGAAAGCACCTCATTTACATTCTCTCTCTCTCTCTCTCTCTCTCTCTGGTTCTTTTTCTTTCTGTCACCTCTCACTTTCTCTCTTAATCACAGTGTGTCTGGATGGAGTGCTTTTAGTGCTCCTGAAGAGGAAGTTAAACTGCCTGTCAGTCCCAATACAGCTCCGGACCGCCTAATCTGTACCCCCCCCCCCCCCCCTCTCTCTCTCTCTCTCGCTATAATCTTTTTCTCTCTCTCTCTTTTTTTATTTTATTTTATTTTTTACATTTTTTTTGAAGAACAGTTCTGATGTTAAAGTCTTGTAACAGGTCCTGTCTGTTCGCATTAACCGCTGCTCTCTCCTTCTCTCTCTTTCTCTCACACGGCATCACGTCCTCCTCTTCCACTTCATCACGAGGCGTCAATGTTGTTTCACAGTCATTTGTTTTTGCATCATGTCCGTGGCGAACACGAGGCTTTTTGTTTTTGTGGTTCGGTTACATGAAGCATAAATCGGCGGGCGGACGCGTCCCTCGAGATGTGTACTGATCCCTTACACACACACTTGCACACACTTTCATCTAACAATTGCATCACTACCGGCCCCAGTGCTCTTCCTTGAAAACTTTTATTTATTTATTTATTTATTTATTTATTTATTTCAAATCCTACTTCCTTGAGAGTTATGATGTCATAAATTGTTAGAAAAAAACAAAACAATTTAGTGTTCCTACAGAGTAATAGCAAGGAGGGTTAGATGTCTAGCAGCGAACACACAAATGCACGTTTTATTCCGTGTCTCCCTTTGTCACTGGTCCTGCCGGTCAAAGCAGATGGGATTTTTGACGTGCGAGGAGAAACGCGACGGCGGGGAATTGGGGGCCGGTCCTTTCGTTCGGCGATGACGTCAGTGTGTGTTTGGGTTTGGACCACATCAGAGCCGCGACACACCGAGGGAACGAATGATGTTTACTTTTCCTGATTAAAGCTTCTACGAGTCACTGCTCATCAACTCGTCCCTTTATTGTGTGTGTGTGTTGTGTGTGTGTGTGTGTGTGTGTTTTTCGGAGATTGAGATTTCCAGCTGATAGTAAAGAGGGACTTGTTATTTATTGCTCGTTCTCCCTCAGAACTTGTCCAGACTCGTAACGATGAGATCCGTCTGACATCGTGCAGGTTGTCGTTAGGAATCAGCAACACCTCACACGCTAACAGTGTGATACACACATGGGTGGTGGTGGTGGTGGGGGGGGGGGGTTATTGGGCGTTTCCTCGAAGGCAAGACACTACAGGTGAAAAGGGTCTGTTTATCGCTCGTGTCCTCACGCGAGTCTGGTTCGTTCCCCTCTCTCTGGAGAGTGCCTCCACCCCACACCCCACCCACCCATGCCACCACCTGTGTGCTTGTTTTTGTTGTAAATAAAGCGTGTTTAACCCGAACGGCGTCGAATGGGAACGCATGGGGCTGCCTCGTTATCTCATTTTGCACATTGAGCAACCAGTTCCTTCCTTCCTGCCCCGACTGCTGGAGTTAGCTTAGCAGGACGGACGGTGGGTGTGTCGAGGACCAGCACGGTTTCACTCGGTTTCCCTTCTGATAACTTTTATCTATCGGACCTGCGGGTGACAACCCCCCCCCTGCCATCACGGGGCTCGCTGGAAGGACCTGGAAGTCTTGAATACACAAAGAGTGCTGAAACACAGAGACTTCCTGTCATTCTCCGCCATCACCCAGCTGGACATCCTGCGCCGCTTTCCTGTTGTTAGAGGCCACTGTGTGTGTGTGTGTGTGTGTTTTTGCGGGACTTGCTGTTACGAAACGGGATTCTTGTGTTTGGTGATTCACGTATTACGACATAATATTCTCCTTTAATTTATACCTATATGTTTGGATTTGAGTTGGTCAGAATGTTATTCCTCTATAATCCTACAGGTGGCAGCAACCAGTGTTGGAGTGAATTGTTTGCTAAGTTTGTTCAGACTTGTAAAAAAAATAAAATAAAAAATCGGGGAAGCAAATTAATCAGGTCGTTTGTAATATTATGATGGTCACACAATCGCATACACATTGTGTCTTCACAATGTCTCCGTTCATGCGCACTCCGCTTCACCCCGGGCTGCTGCTTTGTCCCCGCTTTGTTTGTAAGACGAGCTGCGGTGTAACGGGCTTAACGGCAAGTGTGTGTGTGTGTGTGTCCTCACTACGTTGCATGCGTGTCCTGTCTCCTACTTCACCATCACCAGCCCCGCCCCCTCCTCCCCCAGGCTGCCCCACTCCGTAACACGGCCCCATATCCGTGTGTAATGAGGCGACCAGCCCGTTCCCCGCCTCCCGCCGCGGTGCTGCAGAGTCTGACGTGCGGCCCGCCGGAGTCCGAGCGCTAAACGACGACGTGTCTGATTTCTGTTTTGTTACACAACATTAAGAGCGGCTACACCCGGTTATAAATCTGACCCGCCGTCTGTTAATAAATAAATCAGAGTCTTTCACGTTGCTGCGGTGTACGAGGAATAAAACTACAGGAACTCCGCCTTCTCTCTCTCTCTCTCTCTCCCTCTCTCTCTCTCGCTCATTTTATTTCTTTTTCTTTGTTTTTTTTTTCCACCTCTACCTTCCTTTTTGTTTTTTGCTCTCTCATTCTGTCTCACTTCAAATCCTTTTGTCCATCTCTTTTCTTTGTCAATGTATAGTTCTTTTTTTATTTTTTTTTATCATAGTCTTATCTCTCCTTTTCTTCCTCTTTTTGTTTTTCTCTTTGTCATTGTCTTTCAAATCCTCCTGTCTCTCTCTTCTATTTTCACCTCGGTCTTACTCTCTTCCTCTTCCCGTTTTTCTGCCTCACTCCATTTTATTTCCTTCCTTTGTTTTTTTGTCTCTCTCTCTCTCTGGCTTTTTCTTCCTCGTTGTCTCTCGCTGTTCTTTTTTCAAATTGTCTTTTTCCCTTCTTTTTTTCTCATTAATTCTCGTCCTCTTTTTCTCCCCTTTTCTCTCTCATGGCGCCCCTCCCCCCCTCCCTTTTGTAGTTTCAATCTTTCATTTATTTTAGTCTCTTTATTTATAACAGACTCTCTCTTTCTCTTTCAGTCTCTTCCTCCTCTTTGTTTCTTTCTGCCTCACTCCCTTTTTTCTCTTCCTCTGTCTCTCTTAGTCTTACTCTTCCAGTCTATTTCTTTTAGTTTTTCTGTTTTTTCTTCTCTCTGTCTGTCTGTCTGTCTCTCTCTCCCTCTCACTCCTGACTCCCGAGGTGGGAGTGTGATGTAGAGCCTGCGGGAGAGTGATTTCCCACAGACCGTTTAGCTTTTCCTGGTATTTCTGCGTCTGGAATTCTGAGGTATTTCTCGTCTCCTCCTGGCTGGTGAACTTGAGGGAGTGAAGGATGAAAAACTTGTGACCAAGTGTGAGCTTTTATAAATGTTGCTGCGTGAGGACGGAGAGCGTGATGACGTTCATCTGGAGTCGCCAGGCTTCACTCTCATCTCTCTCTCTTTCTCTACATCTTAAATTCCTTCAGTTGTTGTCTCTGTGTTTTTGGTTTTGTTTTGGTTGTGTTTAATCGGCTCGTGGATCGATACTCCTTAGCTTCCCAGCACTCTCCTGTTAATCCTCGCTAATCACCTCAGTGTTGTCTCGCCAGCTAATCCTACCTGCTAGCTAATCGGCTAAAGGTATGAGCGCAGTGCTCGAGCGCAGGACCGGCAGCGACGGGTTTAGTCTTTTACTCGGAGCGCGCCCCTCTCGGTGTAGGTGTGTGTCACGAAGGAACGGTGGTTTGGTTTAGTTCTGCACGCAGATGTTTAGGTGAAGGCCGTGACAGAGGTGGAGGTTGTTGTATGTGTCTTTCAAGTTGTAGGCCTATTTGAATTTGTATTGCGGGTTGAGAATGCATGTTAGTGTTGTAAAGGGGTTGCGGACGAATTTGGTGTTGTGTTGCAGATTGTGTTTGTGTCTGAAGTTGTTTCAAGGTACCGTCCGATGTTGCAAGTGTATCTGAGGTTGTATTGCAAGATGCAGATGTGTCGGTGGTTGCTCATGTATCTGAAGTGTTGTCAGGGGTTTATTGTGGTTGTGGATGTATCTGAAGTTGAATCGGTGGTTATATCGAGGTGGTTTTCCAGGTTGCAGATGTATCAAATGTTGTGCATGTAACTGAAGTTTAATCAAAGATGGTCTGAGCATTTACGCAGGTGTTTGAAGTTGTTTCGGAGGTTGTAGTTTCATCTGAGGTTGTATTTGAGGTTGCAGATGTATCTGAAGATGTCTGAGATTTATTGTGGTTGTGGATGTATCTGAAGATGTATCGGTGGTTGTATTGAAGGTTGCAGATGTATCTGAAGTCATATAGGAGGTCTCAGTGCTTGTGGGTGTGTCTGAAGTCGTCTCTGAGGATCGTACAGAGTTTGTGTTTTTCTGAAGTACCTGAAGTTGTAGTGAGGTTGCGGATGTACAGTGTTAAATGTTGCACATGTACCGGAGCCTGCATGCGTACAGGAGGTTGCGGTCGTGTCACAGGTCATGAATGTAATTGGTAATTAGAGAGCCGTAGAGGGGCGCGCCGACTACCGGTTACACCGTCACACGTAAAGCACACGGGAGCGTTTATGTAAAAAAAATAAATAAATAAACACCCTCTAGGCTGAACTCAATTGTGTGTGTGTGTATATATACAGTGCTGAGCCTCCTGCCCGGAATCCTCCACTCTTGACAAGAACAAAATTTTATTTATTTATTTATTTTTTTTATTATTTTGTAAGGGAAATGATACAGTAGGAATGTTCTGTTTTTCTGCTCAGATGTCAGCAAAATTGGGTGCGAGCGCTTCCCTCGTCCCCTCCCCTTCCCTCCTCATCCTCCGGTGTTTTCCAGGCGCACACTGTCAACGCCGCTCGAACACAGAGGTGGTGTGAAGTAGTTTTCTGTGTGGGCAGGAATTTGATCCCCAGTCACTCACAACAACAAGTACCAAGTTCGGACAGTCCATCAGCACTGCTATCTCCTTCTCACTCGCACTCACATACACACACGCACATTCACACAGGAGCCATATGATATGGTGGTATTTATTGCGTACGTGTCTTCAGGGGCGCAACACCAACTCTCTGAATGTCGCACACGGAGAACAACGGAGAACACACCACCCGATACATTTGTACTGCGGCTCATTTAACCTGGAATTTGCATATAGGCTCCACTACAATGTAAATATCTTGAATTATGGAAATTAGGAAAGCGCGGCCCGTCCCAAACTCAGCCAGAGCTGCATGTGTTTTAAACGGTTTATTGCTGATTTGCATGAAAAGTTGTCGCTGTTGTGAGAGCGGAGATACATGCAACAGATTTGAAGTGTGTGTGTGTTTAAAGTACACTGAACCCACATCAGAAATCGCTGTCGTTGGCAGGACAGTTTTAGCACTGCATCACTAACATTTTCCTACATCATCAACAACACCACCATTCATGGACGTGAAGCGCAGCGCCGCGAGAAACCACCTTCACCGACCCTGTGGAGATGGACTAGAAGGACTGTAATAAAAAAAAAAAATGTATAATTTTATTTATATTATGGAAATGACGACTTCGTCTCTGTGATCTTTTTCTCCAGTCTTCAACAACTCCAACCTAATGTGTTGTCAGTGGAAAGCTCTTTTAAAGGTCCTGTATTTTACTCTTTCTATAACAAGGAAAGACTCAGAGCTCACTGTGTGTGTGTGTGTGTGTGTGTGTACACGTCTCTGTTAATACTCCAGCTCGAATACCCCTCATTTCCTCTACCCATACCTCAAAACTCCTCCTCTTTATGTAAATGAGCTCCTGCTGAGCCATGCCCTTTTTAAGCGTTTGTGATTCTTTCACATCCCTGTGGAGGAATTTTGGACCTCTCTACTTTTCAGAAGTGTTTACTTCAGCCACATCTGAGGGTTTTCGAGCATGAACGGCCTGTTCAATTATCTCGAATGTGTTTGACTAGGCCACTCCAAAAGTTTTTTTTTGAGCCAGTCAGAGGTGGACTTGCTGGTGTGTTTCCGATCATTGTCCTGCTACAGAACCTGAGTGAGAGTTTGACCTTGAGGTCACGAACCGACGGCCGGACATTCTCCTTCAGGATTTTCTGATGGAGAGCAGAATTCATGGTTCCATCAGCCCCAGACCATCACGCTACCACCACCATGTTTAACGCCACCTTCCTTAAAAAGAACATCATAACAGTCATGTAACGGGATGTACAACTTCCAAAAAGTTCAAATAATTGATAGCTAAAATTGTTCTGCTAATCAGCTAACACTGCTGGCTAGAGTTACACCTGACCCGAGTGAACTTACATCAAGCTTTAATGGTTTACGGCTGATGAATTTTCAGAAAGACACCACAGCTTTTGTGGAAAATGCACAGATTTGTGAAATCCTCTGAAGGATTTCACTGAAGGTCTGAAGGCTTGTCAGAGCTGAAGGTTGCGACACCCAGCTGTGTGCGTCTTTTACTCATGAACGGGGTTATAATAACACCGGGTAACTGGCGCGCGCACACACGCGCAGCTCCAGTGAGCTGATGTGGCACCGCTGATGGAAGTTACACGAGGAGGAGGAGCAGTCGTTTTTCCGAGAGTGATTTGTGTGTTATGTAACTCTGATTATTAGTTTCCACCGTTTTTAAAAAGGAGTGTGAGTGTATCTGAGGTGTGTGTGTGTTCCACTGGTCTTACCTGTTTCTGATATTAGCGTATCTATTTTTGTTGTTCATAACGCTGATTTTAGAAACTTTTTATTACTTTTGTTTATTTTTAATCTTCTTTTTGAATAATTTCATTTTGTTTTAGATTAGGTTGGATTTGTTTTTTTAATTTATTTGTTTTTACTAAATATTTTTATAGCTTTTGTTGTTTTGTTTTGAATTTGGTTGTAGTTTGTTTTATCTAATAATAATAAAATAAAATAAAATAACAATGTAACAACCTAAAAGTAAGTTTTTTTTTTTTTTCATTTTGTTTTCTTTAGTTTAGCTTCAGTTTAAGTTTATTTAATTTTATATGCTCAATTCTTCATTTAATACTTAAATATTTTCTTTAAGTGCTCTGCAATTGATGGGGCAAAAAAAAAAAGCTAATCACGTATGGATCTGTGCAATTATTTAATTGCAAAAAGCAAAAAAATATATATTATTACAGGTAATACACTCGTGGTCAGGAATTCAGTTTTTAAAAAGTTTTTATTGTCATTTAAAATTTTTTGTTTTTGGATTTTGTAGAGAATCTGAGATGAACAGCGATCTTGTAACGCGCCAATTAAAAGTGTTTTATTATTTTTCTTCAGCATGGAAATCAGATGTGAATAAAAATTTTTATGAATGTTGTTTTGCAGGAAGTTGTAAATGTTTAATTAATTAATTTATTTGTAACTCCTCCCCACCAGTCGAGTTTTCACGTCATTGAAACATCTTTTTTTTTTTTTTTTTTGTGTAAGTGTTTATTTTATTCTTCGCTTCACATCTTCACGTCCTACGGCTTCGCCACACAGATGTTGTCCAGATGTGTCACGGTAAAGCAGAGCTGTGTTTGTTTGTGGATCTTTTCAGTCGCGCGTCCTGGCTGCGTTTCAGCTCTGGGTTTGTGTTCAGGTGTCTTTGTCCTTTTTAACAAACACACTGTTTACTTTCAGGTGTGTGTGTGTATTTGGTGTTTGTGGTTAGTGGGAAGGTTTAGTGGTTTTTCTTTTGACTTTTGTGTGCTACATGATTTTAGATCTTTGACAAACATCGCTCTGCACACACACACACACACACACACACACACACACACACACACACACACACCTTCTCCCTCTGTAGTGTTTGTGTGTGTGTAAAGACCCAGCGGGAATTTATCACAACAAAAAATACAATCACACGTACACAATCTCTCTCTCTCTCTCACACTCTCTCTCTCTCTCTCTCTCTCTCTCTCTCTCTCTCTCTCTCACTCTCACACACACACACTCACACTCACACTCACACACACACACACACACACACACACACACACACTCACACTCCGCTTGCTGTGAGACCAGTGATGATTCTCACCGCTAACCTTCAGACTCGCGCGTGTTCTCTCTCTCTGTTGTCGCGATATTGGTGGTGTTTCCATCATGCACTTCTGTTCGCGTCTCCTCGCGTGTACAAGTTTTGTTCTGTAGTAGCGCCTTTAAAATTGATATAAACCTGTTTTTCATTCTAGTTTTGTTTATCTATTTTTTGTTTGTTTTTTAAGTTTGTCCTTTATTTTTTTACCTTCAGGTACTTTTAAATTAAAACAAATTAACGCAAGCAATTGTCTATTTTTTTTGTTTGAATTCTTTTTATTTTAACTTTTTGCTCATTTTGAACTTTTAAATTTGTTTTACCTCAACTTTTTCTCTTAAACTTATTTCAGGTCATTTTCTTTTACCTTTGTTTTCATTTAAGTTTGTTTTAGCTTTAAAAGAATAAAGCAGCGTTCTGTAGTTTACCTCAATAAAAAGGACACATCACTAAACCTAAGACTGTTAATGAAAGAGATTAGAAAAGAAAAAAAAAGAAAAGAATAAAGTGTATAAATAAAGTTAAACTACGCTTTGCACATCTACGCTTCGTAATGAAGGGTTTGGTCAGATTCCCTTTAAACTTCCGATTCCACGCGATGCTACATGATACGTTCGTAGCCTACGTCGTCACTGTGACGAGCAGACGAGATGCCGTCCCCGTCTCCCTCAGTGGGCGTGTTCATAAAAAAAGCGAATGTATAGAGTGAAGTGTCACTGAGTTTTTAGCGAGAGCGAAATCATGAAGAACGATCGTACATTATTCAGAGGTGTGTGTGTGTGTGTGTGTGTGTGTGTGAGAGAGAGAGAGAAAGAGGGAGATGGACCTCCGGTGTTAAATCGTTTGGCCCCAGCAGTATGAGATCATTTGGCTGGCAAACATTATGAATGAGCCTTTGTGCAAAAGTGTTCTACAGCTGTGTGTGTGTGTGTGAGAGGGAGAGAGAGCCTTGGGAATATTTGGTTAGTGTCTGTGTGAGGAGAAACAGAAGGAGCTGTATTTTCAGGTTGTGTGTATGTGTGTGTAAGTGTGTGTAGGAGGGGGTCACACACCCGGATCTGTGTTTATATCTCACAGATGGATCGGGGCGTGCTCGCGTTTGTGTGTCATACAAAAATATATAAAAATCTAAATAATCGTGTGTGTGTTTCAGAGATAAACAGAGTGAGGAAGGACATGTACAACGACACGGTGAGCGGTTTGGTAGACAAACACCCTCTGGAGCTTCCCGAGGCTCACGGCCCCATCGTCCATCTGCAGGAGAAACTCTTCGTCCCCGTCAAAGAATACCCCGACGTGAGTGAGCGCACACACACACTCACACACACACACTCACACACACACACTCACACACACACACGCACACATTTCTTCAGTGTGTTATTTTACGGCCCTTAACTACAGAGGAGCATTTAAACAGTCGGTGTGGGGTAAAGGTAAATACGTCCGCCAGGCACACGCCAGCTTCTTCTCTCACAGCAACCGTGTGTGTGTGTGTGGCAGTAGTCGAGGTGACAAGTACCCTGCCAAAACTACTGTCTGGAAATATAATATAGTCTCGGAAAGAGGGACAGACAGGGAGAGGGGGACAGACAGACAGGGAGGGGGAGAGAGAGAGAGAGAGCGGTATGGACCGGAGAGCAGCATTCGGAGCAACATGCTTTTTTTTTTGTTGTTGTTCTCCAGAGCAAGAGTTGGGTTCAAAGTTAAAAGGAATGCTTGGTTTATAGTTTTGTGTGTGTGTGTACACGTTTGTGCATTTAAGGAAGCAGCCGTGCGTCCAAGACATATTTGTAAAAATGTAGTTTTAATGGCTGTGTTTAAAAAAGGTACGAGGCAGGGGTGGCAAAACTTTTGACAGCGCCACCATATTGTTTCCAGATGTTGTGGATCGTGTGTTTCGCGTGGCCATGTGAGACATGAGCATGAGGGAGTGTGTGTGTGTGTGTGTGTGTGTGTGTGTGTGTGAGAGAGAGACGCACTTGTTTTTGGAAGGGAAACGTTTGGAAAAATTATTTAAGAAGTGAAGACACGAGGGGGTCAGTGAATTAACATGGTGTGTATGTGTCGGGGGGATGATGTAGGAGGAGGGGTAAGGGGATGAGGGTGAGAGGGGTAAAGGGGCACAGGGGCAAGGGATGGAAGGGAGGGGTCAGCTAAGCGTGTAATGTATTTTCTTCCTGAAGGCTCTCTCTCACGCACACACACACACACACACACACACACACACACACACCTGACCCTCTAGTCATGTGGGTCTGTTTTTTGCCCTTCAGCCACGAGGAATGTTGCGACATGCAATCCTGCGCACGCACGCACGCACGCACGCACGCGCACTCTTTACTCAGCTAAAGCTGGACATGTTCCTAAAGGTCAGATGTATCGTGTATTTCTCCATGTACACTAGCTTTCTCTCTGTGTGTGTGTGTGTGTGTGTGTGTGTGTGTGTGTGTGTGTGTGTGTGTGTGTGTGTGTGTGAGAGAGAGAAATGTTCCAGCCCGTATGAAATGCCTGAAGTGATGGCACTGTATGGCTAACACCAGAGTGTGTGTGTGTTAAAGTTCTCAGTTGACCTTCAGGTTTTTCTCTCCTAGCTGCGACTGAAGTTAATAAACTACTAAAAGCTGAACATCAAAGAGCAGAGAAACATCATCTGTTCTTCATCTCTGTTGTCTTCTTTTACCTTTTTTATTTGTTTATTTTATTTCATCATATACAGATGACTGAGGTGTGTGTGTGTGTGTGTGTGTGTGTGTGTGTGTGTGTGTGTGTGTGTGTGTATATATATTGGTTCGACTTCTCCTCAGTCATCTGTTTCACTATATACCGTATATTGTTTACTTTTAATTTTCAGCATTTTGTTCACCTTTTTTTTTCTTTGTTATACATAAGCTTTTTTGCTTCTTTATTTACTATCTTTCATTTATATTTATTATTTCAACTTTCACTTTTCATTTGGATTTTTTTTTTAATTTATAATTTTTTTAATTACTTGTTTGTCCTTAATCTTTTTCCACTTTTCTAACAATTTTATCATATTTGTGCGTTCACCAACCCCCCCCCCCCCTCAAAAAAAAAGTTTATTAACATTTAAAATAATTCCTGACATTTTTATTATTATTATATATGTTTATCCTGGAGATGAGGGCCTCCTGCTGGACTCGCTGCGGTTTCCTCCTCCTCCGTGTGGAATTCCCATCAGGAGCCTCGCCCGCTCCTCCAGACTAAATGTTTTCTTTCCATCCGCGTGCCGTGAACGGAGGACGTGTGTTTCCTGTTCCCTTCAGTCCACCGCTCCTTTTGTCTCTCCGTCGCCATCTGTGTGTTGCTCCTCCTCTCCTCCCCCCAAATCCCTCCCTCCCTTCCCTCCCCCCGCCCCGCCAGTGCTGGCTAATTAGATTTCCCGGCTCCCTCGCTGCACTGCGTCACGTCAATTTTCTCTAAAATAACTCGTCCTGCCACCGTGGCCCGGCTCTGAATCCCTCACCGGCGTCTCTGCACACGTGTACGAGCGAGAAGATTAATCTGATCAGCCTCGTCTTCAATTAAGTGTCGTCACGCCAGAAAGGAAACGGGAGCGAGTTGTCCGGATGAAGCGCAATGTCATTTCCTGTGACCTCACACACGACGGTGTACACACACACACACTCACACACACACACACACACACACACACACACACACACACACACACACACACACACACTCTCTCCGTCTCTCTCTCTCTCTCTCTCTCTCTCACTCTCTCTCAACATCAATATTTGCTTTAGGAAGTGTCTACTAAAATTAGGATTAAATCCTGCTTTCTTGTTTTCACCACCAGGGGGCGCCAAAGAGTCAGCACACGTAGCTACATCATGTTAATCAGAAAATCCTTATTTGTTTTAGATACGCTTGTTGTTTATGCAGATCCCTCGATTCTGATTGGTGCGGCTCACAAATAAAAATACAGTTTGATTATAATATGATTATAATAATAGGTGGTGGTTGTTGTTTCCATAGTAACAACGAGCGCTCGGAAACGTTTTTACTCTCGAGTTTCTCTTATCATCTTTAGACGATGTGTTTGTGTCGTATCTCGCGCGGCCCCGCCTCGTACCACAAGCGTGTGGAATTCCACACACGTTCGATGTTCTTCACACGTTCCTGACGCTGACGTACGTCCCGATTCAGAAACGTTTCTTCTTCTTCTCGCTTTTTATTTATTATTTTTTTTAAGGTGAGAAAATCAAGAGTGTTTAATTTCTAGGGGGACGTGTTCGGGTCAGCGGCGTGGTGTTTGGCAAGAGGGAAAAAGATACTGCGAGAGAACCCTTGTATATCCTGAATCTTTTTCTGTGTGTGGCTTCTCTCTCACACACACAAAGACACACACACACACACACACACACACACACACACGCTGTAATTTGCAGGTTATTACTGGGGCTTTTGAAGCGAAATGACTCCAATTGAGCATCTCAAATGAGTTCTTGCTTCTTCTGAATGCCCACTGATTCATCAAATCCAGCTAAAGACACACACACACACACACACACACACACACACACACACACACACACAGACCCTAGCGTTTCCTGCGTCCGTTCCTTTTGAATGGCCGGATTGTTTGTGCAGATGTTCCACATTTCCGTCTCTCCGGTGCTCTCAGAAGTATCATTAGGGGACGTGTGTGTGTGTCACTCGCGGTTCTCCATCGGGGCGTTTTCTCTCTTTCTTGCAAAACTTCTCCACTTTTTTTTTTCTTTTTCTTTTCTGATTATCATAAAGACCTGGCAACCTTTCAAACGTGTTTGAACAGCACCTGTACGCTGGTGTGACGTGTCACCCGAGACCGCGGCTTGTTTTCTGGTACATGATTCGAATGCGGCGCCGTGATTAGCAGCTACGCCTAGCGACTCCATCCAGACAAACGTTGCCACGCTACCTTGTGTCCTCCGTAGGTGTGGACTAGTTTTGAATCTGTCCACGTGCGATCACATGTACACAGAGGACGCAGGTCGTCCCTGAGCCAACACCTGAGCGCTTGAATACGCGGCATGAACATCAGCCGTCCGGACAGCGCGCGCTTTCGTTCAGCGGACGGTCTCAGGACGAAAGGACGGATTGTCCTGGAAAGAGATGAGACTGAGCTGTGGACGGGGAGAGGGATGGATAGATATGTCGAGTTGAGGGAAGAGAGCGCAAAATAATTTTCCTTTTCTCTTTTTCTTACACACACACACACACACACACACACACACACACACACACACACACACACACACACACACACACACACCCTACCTACCTGACTGTCCCCATTCAAACAACGTAATTATTTTGTCTCCCACAGGATGCATGTCATAATCCATCAGATTGGACACACACACACAGTTACAATACAGAGCTTTTTGCATAGGGAATTTTTTCCTCTATACTCCAAGGTAATCTTACACACACACACACACACACACATATGAGCGCAGTAGAAAGTAGAACACCAGCCTTAAACCTTATGAGAAGAGAGAGTTGAGTAAAAAAAATATATATTACGAGCGTTCCAGGATTAACGGAGAACCAGTTGCCGGTACGGATAGTTCTGGGCAAAGATGGTTCTGGATCCGGATAACGCGTACCATGCTGTCCTGTAAACCTTGTGTGATCTGAGGCCCTAAACCCACCCCCCCCCCCCCCCCCTCTATCCGTACGGGGTTTTATCTTTCCCGTGTAATTGGTCCTCGGTGCTGTTCGCGACTTCACAGCTAATGATTTATGCTAATGAACTTTCCATCCGTCTGATGCGCGCAGGAAATCCTTGGTCTGGCATACATAATGCGACGCGTGACCCGTCACCCTGCTGTATTTGCACTATTTGATTCCGATAGCGATGCGTTTTGACGCTTGGCTTCATCCTGATCCCTGCAAGAAAGAAAGAAGGAACTGTCTCCAGGCCGTGTGGCTTTTTTGTTTTTATTCAGAGATGAAATGATCTTCTCACGTTCATACTCGATCACATGCAGACGCTCGGCTCGTAAATGATACGGCTAATGCGGTTGTCTTTGGGTTTTTTTTTTTAATTCCTGGAAGACGCAGAGCCTTTGTTTTTCCAGACGTGGATCTCCTCCTCTGCCCAGACTCTCGCCAGATTTAGTAAAACTTTTAATATATATAAAGAATCTCTCGCTCGCTCTCTCTTTTTCTCTCTCTCTGTTTTGCCACAAAAGAGTTTACACATTTTTTCCAGGAATCATTTCATCCTTTCTTGAATTAAGGAGGAGTTCATTTTGGAATCTGGAGCAGTTTTGGCTCAAACAGTTAAGTCTCTGTGTTTACTGATAAGGTCAGTGGTTCAAACCCCAGCACCATCAAGGTGCCCTTTAAACCCTGTCTCCTCCAGGGACGCTGTCTCGTGCGTGATCCCTGCTTTCTAACTGGGAAGTCACTTCATCGTGCTGTAAAGTACATGAGACAAATAATTGAATCCATCTTAATGAAACACTCATCAGACATCCCGTTACAGGAAGTGAATCGACGCTGCCGTAGTGTGAGGTCGGGGCTGCTCGGTTGCGGCAAAATCACAAGCAAGGTTATGTCAGTCAGTCCTGAGATTATGATTGTTTAACATGAAAAAGGGTTGTTTATATACTATATATATAGATATCGTGCTTTTATCACAAAACAGCTTTACAGAATAAATAAAAAATGAGTAATGGTAATGAGTTTAAAAAATGTGAGGAAAGGCGAGATTAGTGAGGTGTGGCGTGAGAGGATGAGATTAGTCGAGGGACGGAAGCGCACCGCTAGAATTGAAATAGGAATTCAATGATTGGACAACTCTCGTGTCAGGAGGCGTAACTCAAAACCAGAAACACATTTTTATTTCCGCTTATAGCTGCGTTTAATTTTCCGTCAGATGAGTCAGTCAGAGCTAACATTAGGTCTTAACGAAGGTATAAAGACGAGCGTCGTTTTATTTGTTGATTTAAAAAAAAAAATAAATCTGAAATTGAGAAACTCCAAAGCGTAAACTGTACACCCTGAAGACTTTTGTGTTCTGGTTGTTTTAAAGTGCTGACACGGCCAAAGTTATAAATGAACAAGTCACCAAGTCATTAGCTGTTGCACACTTTTATTCAAAGTCTCTGTATAAAATGCTACGGTAAAAAAAAAATCTTAAATCTTGTAGAGTGAAGAAGCGCTCTAGTGTAGTGTAGGATTCAAAAGACAGGACTATTGTTCGTCCTGACAATCAGAGCCACCGACGGCTGCTTTTCTGTCCACAGTGGAACGTTTGGAGGGGAAAAAAAAAAAGCAGAACCGATGATTCATTTAACCAAAAATAATACATGAGTTTTCCGTCATCGTTCTGGCGTTTCCCCCGGTCTTAAAGTCTCCATCTCTCCGAGTCAGGCCACTCTATTACTCACTTAGCTCGGGTTAATTACTAATTAGCTTCATCACTCAATAGTGTCACCTCTTCACCCTGTTCCTTACTTCTTTTGCGCCATCTTTGTCGCATGTCCTTCCAGTAAGCGAGAGGGTGTTCTAATGTTAGCGCTCGCCATGTTAACGTGAAACCTCCGAAACCTCCGGCATGCAGCAGGTCAGAAAGATCTCGCAGGAAACGCAGCACCAGCAGGAGAGAAAGAGAGAGAAAGAGAGGGGGGGTGGGGGGCGTGATGGAGTGAGCAGGGACGCTGATTTGAAAGCTTCATGATCGAGAGGAGCGATTCTACCAGAGGGGAATTTTTTTAAAAGGGAGAAAAATTGACTACTTTTTTTTTGGACAAGTGAAAAAGTCCTCTCAGTTTTAGATAAAAACTGCTTAAAATATGATTTTCCTACTTGCCTGCTCTTCTGCATCAGTGTGGTGCGCGCACTCTTGCACCTCCTGGCTACCCTAAACTGATGATAAACAAAAAACCATTTAGTTGTGACTCTAAGCCTGTCTCTGTCTCAAGTGTTTGTGTGCGCGCTTCATCTTTATTTTTGGGAGCGCAGCAAAAGTCACTCCCGACTCTCGAGTCGATCTAATGATCTGTCTTAGAATGATCCGTCATCGTTTGGTGAAAACGGTGGAGAGTGGATCGAGAGGACGGACACCGGAGCTTGTAAAGACAGACTGCTCTGGGTTTCCTTTTAATGCACAGAATAGAATTCTTAGAATAGAAATACTATATGAGCTACAGAATGACTGACTGACCCACTTGTCAGTTTCTAAGGATAAAGGGATTTTTTTTTTAAACAAGCTCATTAGTTGAATTGATATCAGTAAGTGTAATAAATGTCACTAGCTCACTGGTCAAGTAACATTGACAACGTTTTGTTTGCTCATTCTCAGGTTTTGGTTGCTTTCAGTTAAAAAGCTTTTCCAAATGTTGAAGTAATGAATTATGTCGAGGTCGTTAAGTAGGACGAGTCTATGATTTATGATTTAGGTAAGTTATTGCACCCTTGACCAAAAGTTACCAAGTTATTGCCCAGCATTTCCAAGTTTCTCTCACTGCAGAATCAAACTTCAATTGATCATCGACGGATTCGGATCCCTCTACGTTTGGAGCCAAATGCTCAAATAATCTCTAACCTGAGTGGAGTAGAATCAAAAGTCCATAGAATGTACTCTGGCTTGATCTGTATCCTCATACCAAAAGTCCAGAGGGTATAGTCGGAGTTGATCCAGAGGCACATAGTCGGGTGAATTCTGAACTGATCCAGATGTTGCTTCTTGGGCAGAATCGACCCAGATGTCCAGGGGAAAGAATCAAACTTGATGGAGAGCCCCCTGATGTGCTTTCACGTCAGGAGTCCGGGATTGTTTTCCGGGTTGATTTGGATCAGTGTGAACACAATCGCCCGAGTCCACTTGAAGACTCGAGAAAGATACAGCACTCTCGGGCACTGATCGAATCGGATAAGGAAGCATTCGTACCCGAGAACGGGAATAGATCTCTGTTTAGACGTGATGTCATTAGTGCCGTCTGCGTGCGCGTAGCAGGTTGTTCCTGGGTAGGCTACAAATCAATCGTACCTAGTGTGAAAATGCCCTTACTTGGAGTAGCAAGTTGTTTCTGTTTAGTTGAGCTATGACTTTTTAAACTAGCCTGTTTGTTTGAGGAGACGATTCTGCATGCTCTGAGCCCCGCAGGGTGTCAAGTTAAGCAGGGCGTGGTCATTTTTCCATGCTGTTCAGGGAACGAGGCTGGGACTGCAAGTGTTTGAGAACATGGACTGAGAGGAGACGTATTAAAGAGCGTCATCGATCTCTGTCCTATGTTTAGCCATGAGCTCTGAGCACGCAACTCTCTCTGCCCTGCTCTTTAGCCTCATGTTGTTGTGCTTCCCCGTGGCCTCGCTCAGAGGCTGCCCTTCCTCACAGTGGGGGAACACACACACACATGCACACACACTCTCGCACGCAGACGCGCACACACTGCTGCTTTCGAAATCAGTCTTGTGTACTCAGGCGTGCTGGCTTTTGGGTTAAACGGACATATTGACTCGTGCTTTCAGAGAAATAAACAAGTGAACTCCGTGTCCACACGGCGCACCAGGTCCGGAGTCGTATCGTCGCCTCCTGAAAATTTGGAGTTGAGGAGACCAGCCCGACTTTCAGAGAATGCCAAGTTATACCCTTTACACAAATACTCCAGAAACAGTTCTTTCTCTCTCTGCACCACACATTCTAAGCCCCGCCCCTCGTTGTCATGGCTGCTTGTACACACGCTTGGACGCAGCTTTGTTCCCAGTCTTGTCGTCCTTTTCTGAAAAATGTTTGTTCCAAAGTGTTGGCGTCCCTTTCTGGCTATAATTACCATCCGCTTTCAGGGTTCGAAGTGAGCAGTTTTCCCCCAGTGCATCAGAGCCCTGCTCTCTGTCATGTGCAATCAACATCATACACACACACACACACACACACACACACACACACACACACACACACACACACACAGGCACGCACAGTTCATTAGCATTGAAGATGATATGGAATCTAGCGGCGTGGGGTGTCGGGGATAAGATAAAAACCCTGGAAATGTATAAACCGTTATTTCCATTTTGATGAAACTGAATCTGGTATAATCTGTGTAGGCGCGCGTGCGCGCGCGCTCGGTTAAATAAACAGCAAGTGAGTGTTCTGTTCCCTTCTTCCTCAAAGTCTCTCCACCTGCTGCGGCGTCGCCGCTGGCTCCTCGTTCCTCGCGTGCGGCTCACGCTGCTGATGTCATCATCCCCTTCGGCAGGTGTGTGTGTGTGTGTGTGTGTGAGAGAGAGAGACTCTGTAAATGTGATCTGAACAGACAGCTCCTCCGGGCTTGGGACACACAGTGCATTACGCTACTCTGACCC
>JAAGKR010000826.1:38142-160410 GCA_011419295.1 Clarias macrocephalus
CACACACACACACACACACACTTACTAGAACTACATCCACACCCATCCCATGTCTGAGCAGTTGAAGCAGAAAACCGGTGCTTACCGTGCCTTTAATTCCACTTACGGTAGCAGTTGCTTCGTGCTGAGAGGTGCAGAGAAAAAGAGCGGCTCGACGGTGAAGTGCGACTGTCCACCTGGTGCACACGGATCAAAAAAAAAAGTGTATTGTTCATCTAACCGCCATCTTCAGGACAAGTGCGCCACCTCTCCATCCTGCCCGACAGTTCGTTCCTTATCCTGACCTTTCGGTTCTCCTACTCCGCACACACACACACACACACACACACACACACACACACACACACACTCGTCGAGCCTGAGCCTGTGCGTTCAAGGGAACGTTAGTGCGAGCTGTTAAATCATAATGAGCTGACACTCGCATGCTCACAGGAATAAAAACAAAGCTCTAGACAGATGCGTTGTCTGATGACGGCCGTGATGTGTTCCATGTACACTGAAAAGATGCGGAATAACGTTTGATAATGATTCGTGCAGCATGTGGCGTCTGTAGGACCTCGTCTCCTGAACCTGGGGTCGTTTGCTGTGGCTGTTTCGATGATGACATGTGACAGGGAACATGGGCTCGGAGGGGGTGGGGCCGATTACTCTTTGGGCACCTGCCGGATTTTGTGGCCGGATGTTGCTGATGCCAAGTAGAGCAGTCTGAGAATGTAAACCACCCCACTCATGACTCAAAACAATAGTTGGTATTTGGTGCCAGATTGTTTCAAAGTCTCTCGTCTACCACATCAATCACTTCATGACCGCGCAAAAGAGAAGTTTGTCTTTGGTGCCAGTTTTGTTATAGTCAGTCACTGCCATTTGTTCAGGTGGCACTTTGGTGCTAGTTGTTCAGTTGCTATTTGTTCAGGTGACATTTGGGTTTAGGTGCTAGTGTGGTGTCTCTATAAGTTGGGTGCCGGTTTCATTCAGGTCCAGTCAGGCGATGGTTTGGGGTTCCAGGCGGTCTGTTCAGGTGCCGGTCTGGGTCAGCTCGGTCTGTTCAGGTGCTAGGTTGGGGTTTCCGACGTTTCTGTCAGGCACCGGTTTGGGTTCCAGAACATCCATCATGTGTCTGCTTCTTCTTCCTGGTCTTGGTTATTTAAGAAATATTTTCCCAGACTGGTTCTACTTGACAGGAAGGCAAATCATACCTCTTATAATCGCTCTTTGAAAACACGCTGAGCAGAAAAGCATCTCGGAACGTGTGATATTTAGCTTTGATATTTTATCTGCTTTGAGGCAGATGGGTTGCACGACCACATTCGGGTCGACTTCTGCCAGCCATAACTAGGAATCTGAGGATACAGTCGGCACACGCTCACAAAAACGATCTCCATCTGTCCTCTGTTTAAAACCGTAATCTATAATAGATATTTTTTTTTCCCTCGGTCATGTTTTCTTAACATTACCTACACTGACCGTCATCCCTGATGTACATTATCACTGCTCTAGGTACGGTCCAAGTATTTGTTTATTTTTTGTTGTTTAGTACATTTTGGCGTTACATTTACCTTTTCACTGAGACAGAGTAAAATGACCGACCTCGCCTCGTCAGGCCGTCTCGCCGGGCGCTGGAATCACCTGTCGTGTCGCTTTTTGTTCCGCGTTTTGCTCTGTAGTCAGCAGAAGCGCGACGCAGGATCACTGCGGTAGCTGGCTTTAACGGATTTGATATGAAAGCAGAGAGATTGCATTTCCTCTAATATTTAGAGTGCAGCCTTGTGCGCACTGCAATATCCTGTTTTCTAAAAATATCAACCTTAACCCCCCCCCCATTCAATACTCATTCTCACACACACACTCTCTCTTTTTCTTTGCAGTATAATTTCGTGGGCCGGATTCTGGGGCCACGAGGTCTCACGGCGAAGCAGCTGGAGGCGGAGACGGGCTGCAAGATCATGGTCCGAGGAAAGAGCTCCATGAGGGACAAAAAGAAGGTGAGGGACTCGCTCATCATCACTGCTGAAAATAAACAAGCAGTGCATGACCGTGTGTGTGTGTGCGTGAGGATGAGTGTGCATGCGATGGTGTGTCTGTGCTGGTGAGCCACACATGAGCAGATGTAATAGAATCGGGCAGGACAGACTCGCTCAGGATAATAACCGGTCCCTGTGCGTCGCTCCTGTGTCTGATCAACTGCAGCTCCGATACACAGCAGAGATCAACTTAAGCGCACACACACACACACACACACACACACACACACACACACACACACACACACACGGTCTCTCTCTTTACGTTCTGTATCATTTTGCGCTGTTTTTCTCTGATCCATTCTGCCCCTTTCTTTCTCCATTTGCCTCTGTGTCGCTGACTTTGTTTGCCCGTCTCCTTTCCTTTCTCTGTCTCTCTGTCCGTCTTGTCTCCTCTCTGACTTTCCTTATGCCTCTGATGCGCTCTCTCTCTCTCTCTCTCTCTCTCTCTCTCTCTCTCTCTCTCTCTCTCTCTCTCTCTCTGTTGCTCTCGAAGTCTCTCTGTCCCTTTCTATGTTGCTCTGTCTCTCTTTTGGACTCTCTGGCCTTTTAATGCCTGTCTTTCTTTGTGTCTCATTTTCTCTCTCGCTCTTTTCGATGTTCTGTCTTTCTCTCATGTCTCTTCTGTGTTCTGTCCACATTCCACGTACTTTTCTTTCTCTCCTTCTGTACATCTCTTTCTATGACTCTCTCTCTCTCTCTCTCTCTGACTCGGAGTCACTGTTTCTCTTTGCCTCTCTCTCATATTGATGCTCTCGTAGTCCGTCTGTCTTTCTTTTCTTTTCTTTTTTTTTTGCCTGTCTCTCTCTTACTGTCTCCCTCTTTCTATGACTTTTTTCCTTTCTGACTCTTTCAGCCCCTCTGAGTCACTGTCTCTGTTTGTCTCTGTCTCCATCTGTTTCTCCCCTCTGGTTCTTTGTCTGTCACTCTGTCTCTTTTTCACTGACTCTTTTTAGTCTGCCAGTCTCTTTTTTTTTTTTTTTTTTTTGTCTTCCTGTCTTTTTCATGTCTCACTCTCTCTCTCACTGTCACTTTTTGTGTCGCTCTGTCTGTGTTTCACTCTGTATGTGTCTCTCTCTGCTTTCTCAGTCCCTTTTCCATCTCTCTCTCTCTCTCTCTCTCTCTCTCGCTCTCTCTCGTCCCCCATCGTGTGATGTGACGTCTCCTCAGATATGGGGAGCTCCCAGCTTTAATTCGGTGCAGAAATAGAGCAGTGGAATGATAATGATTTGTGTGTGGGCTTCGCCGCTTCTCCGTGTTCAGGATAGACTGCTGGTGACGACAGTTTGGACAGAAATAGGATGTTTAGTGTGGGAGTGTTTAATGAGTGTCTGCTCTGTGTGTGTGTGTGTGTGTGTGTGTGTGTGTGTGTGTGTGTGTGTGTGTGTGTGTGTGTTGCCTACTTACTCATCAACCACATCCTCCGTCTTCTCCTCACATGTGGAGTGTCTCACCCAGCACAGGTGAGGGGTGAACTTTGTCGAGGTACACTGCCGGACGGAGCGGCGCAGGGAGGGATGTTTAGACAACGTCGCCATGGTAACAGTGGCTGTGGCGATGAGGGATGGAGGGAGGGCTGACTCTGTTGTTCGGCGCTCACGCCGTGAATTGGGAAGCATGTCAGGTGCAACTCCCCTGCCGAGTCCCACAATGCGCGCTCTACAATCAGACGCCTCGTTTACAGAGACAGAGGGAGAGACGAGGAGGGAGGGGACATTTAACTGGAACAGTAATCAGCACTGACCATCTGAATGAAGGACTCTTGGTGATAAGGAGCGGTGTTCTTATTTACTCATTGGCGGTGACGTTATCGGCCGGCTCACACGCGCACGTGAACAGATTACATACGCTCAGGGTTTGAACAGCGGCTCAGATTTAGATTTTGGCCCAGGTGTTCCCTTCATCATCCACAATATACCCTCTGTCTCTTTCTCCATCTTTGCGTCTTGCGTCTGTGTCTCTTTGACTCACGCCTGTCTCTCTCCGCCTGGCTTTAATACATGTATTTGTCTTGGTTTTTCCTCGATTTCTGTCTCACTTGTTTGTTTTTGTCTGTTTGTGGTTCTGCGTGTTTTTGACTCGTCTGTGTCCTCGGGTCTGACTGGTTTCTGTGACTGTCTCCCTGTCGGCGACTTGTTTTTTTTTCTTTTTCCCAGTCAGTGTCCATCTGCGTCTCTCTCTATAACTTTTTTTTTTTTTTCTGCCTGTGAAGGATGTGGTCTATCAGCAATGAAACACTGTGGTGTGTGTGACCACTGTGTGTGGTGTGTGACTGCTGTGTGTGCTGGGACTCCACCTGCAAGCAACCCTCCACCCCACCACTGTGTATAGAATCCTGAACCCTTCCACCAACCCGTTGTCTGACCTGTCTGTGTCTGATGTAAGACTTAGGGCAATGAGACAGCGTCCACACCCCATGACGGCACAGAAAGCACTTTTGTCTTTTAATAAAAGAACTGTTGTGTGTGTGTGTGGGACGGAGGACCGGAGGTCTTGTTGCTCTACACTTTCTCTTACAGATGATGGAGAGTTTTATTCCTCGACAGAACTGGACGCATTAAAACAGAGAATCTTTTCCATTTCGTCCTCGAAGGAGAGGGATGAGTCCGGGGTGAGGACCTGGTAGTGGTCGCTTTTGTGAATGGACCTCGTGCTGACGGACTCGTACTAATACACAGAGGCGGCACTTAACCGCGCTCTCACTCTGTGTGGATTACTGTGAGACGCAGTGCTGGAGATATTGATACCTCCTCCTGGTCTTAGCGAATGTCTTTGTTGTGTGTGTGTGTGAGAGAGAGTGTGAGCTGAGTATGTACGATTACAGACATTTGTCAAACCCAATGAGACAAAAGTTTCATGAGTACAATTGTGTGTTTTGTGGTTAAACACCACATTGCAGTTAGTGACCTTTAGGAGTTCTATAGGAGATTAAATGATAAAGATTTGATGCCTTCAGTCTGATTAACTCCAGAATCAATATATTTTTTCATTCAATTTATTTATATACGTTTGCATTTGAGGGGGTAAAACATTGCAGTTCCTCTATAATCCTACATGTGGTGCTCTAAACTTCACACATCGACAGGCAGCACAGCATCCCGTGTGTTATTTCTTGAGCTTGTTTAGATTTGTAACAATATTGACTAAAAATTATAATTCATAACACGGATCGAACGGACACCGAGGTATCGTGATATCGTATCGGGTCGATACTGGTCTCCTTGGTGATTCCGATCCCTTCTGATTAATAACTAATAATTATAGTCATAAATATAGTCGCAAGCAATGATGAACGGACCCAAGCACCCTGGACCATCACCACCCGGATACACCAGAAAGACGGTGGGCACATGCAGTTAAAGGGGTATCCCAATACCATTATGATGGTAGTTTTAGAGAAGGTGGAATCTTATTTTTAGACCAACAAAAAGCCCCAGATGCTGGAAACAAAGCATCCCGATGTGATGTTTGCCTGATGTGACGTCACACAAAGTTATTAATCAATTTTCAGCACAAGTTTAAGGTATCGTCACGGCTGACGCCTTTGAGAGATACAGTGTTGCATCCTCAATGTCTTCAGGTCACATCGGCCCGGTTTGGTGGCGAGTATCTCAAAATCCACCGGGTCTGTTTTAGTGAACGAGCCAAAGTAGTCGACTTCCTGTTGAGTTGAGCCCAGGACATGCAGTGCGAAAGGTGTTCATCTCAGTGAGCTCTAAATGTAACATACGTTGCAAGTGTGTATGAGCTATGCAGCAAAATCTCGTGTGAGGTCCTCGAGACACAACCCCGGGCCCAGACTCTCAGGCATGAGTTTTTGAGGATGTTAAGACCCAAAAAAGTGCAAAAGAAATCCTTAGAAAAACAGTATCATCTATGAGCTGATTTTGCCTGTCGTTTGATGCTGCTTTTAACTTCCTTATTAACTTTTTGTCAAAATAATTCATGTGCACTGGGGTGCAGGGCGTAATCTGTATCCCTGTTAATCACAGCAACACTAGCCAATCATCAGGGCTTGTGAGCTGTACGTATGTGGAAGTGGGCGGATAGCGTTTACACAGCCTGTCTTCACACTGCATTAGAAATAGTTATAACTTAGCAACTTTTAATCATTTTATTTATTTATTTTATTACCTGACACATTTTTCTTAAATTTGAAATTGAAACTGGTATTTTGCATTTTGTTGACAATTGGGCTCTGAGCTGTTTATCTCCACCTATACAGCATGTTAAATTTGTAATTTCATTTGTGTAACAATTTCAAGAAGAATCTCGCTTTGCTAAAAGAAAGATTGCAACCAGATTTCTCTTTTATAATAATAAAAATGACAGAATGCCATGTAAATCTAAATAGTTGAACAATCCCCACTGGGTGTTTTGACCTCTCAAATATTAGCATACAATGTCTAAAAGCTCCGCCCACTTCCTCCCTCCCTTAATTGAAATGACTACTACTAAAAGTCTCATCTATTTCTGACTATCTTGTTCAAAAGACGCAAGATTCTTCATTTCCTGTCTAAGCAAATGGAGAACATTTTTTGCGAAGGAGTTTGACCTTGTTAATGTCACAAATAATACACTTGATCTAATTGAATGAAGGTTTCAGCACAGAGAGGATGAGGATAAAAGCAGGATTTTGGCCAGAAAAGCACTAGAGTTCCATCAGACCAAAAAGCGAATACGATCCTGTCTGTCGCTCTCGTCGTCTCCTCCCCGTCATACAGCTCTGGCTTATCCACATCTGACTCATGCGTGCGCTGATTCACGTGCCGCGTGGGTTTGAGTTCTCCTACGCCACTTTTCCGCGGTCTCACGTCGTCTTCCCCTGTGCGTTTCAGGAGGAGCAGAACCGAGGAAAGCCGAACTGGGAGCACCTGAACGAGGACCTGCACGTTCTCATAACGGTGGAGGACACGCAGGCGCGAGCCGAGATCAAGATGAGGAGAGCCGTGGAGGAGGTGAAGAAGCTCCTGGTGCCGGCGGTCAGTATCCCCCTTTTTTTATTATTTATTTATTTATTTATTTTCTTTCATTCGCTGTAACGAACACGTTGGGAAAACGTTTAAATTACTTGTTACTCTACAGTAGTATAGTACAGTAGTATTGATCATTTTAGATAAAGTACATCTACCTTATCGCTTATACTGTGTCTATCAGAAAAGATTTAATTCAGAAATTCAGAAAAGTTACAGCAATATAGACCTGTATATGTTTAACATTAGTTGACTAATACTTTTCTGGTGTTTTTTTTTTTTTTTTTTTTTTTTTTTGTAAAACATCACTACAATTTTTTGTAAATTTCATCTCCCTTCTCCATCCTAGCATGATCTCTATCTTGTGTTACTAGTAGGGTTGGGTATCATTTGCGTTTTTTTCGATACCGGTGCCAAATCAATACTTTTAAACCGGTACCCGTGCCAAAAAATAATGGTGGATGACTCAAGAATAAACTTTTATTGAACAAAAAATTGAATGCTTAAATTGAACAATATATTGAAAGTTTAAGTACTAGCTGGAAAGCTAAACAGAATCCATGTTACATTAGTATTTCACAAAACGTTTGATCATTTGTTAGCATGAATGCAAGACTGTCGACATCATAATCGCTGGACTCCTTTTTGCTACGGTTGGTATGACTGGGGCTGGGGTCATCCACACCAATACTGCCAGCTGTTATCTGTAAGCTGTCAAACACGGCGCATCCCTCTGCTTTTAAGTTTATTCTGTGTGTCCTCAAATGTTTCATTAGATTTGACGCGTTTCCCCCTTTACACGCAACTGCTGTAAAACATTTGCTGCACGTCGCGGTGTCGGAATCCTTTCTTGTGAAATACAGCCACGCTTTCGACCGTTTAGTTTTAGCAATTTTAACGAAAGTTCATTTAGCAAGTTAAGATAGCGGTAGACCACCTGCTACCGTCAGAGCGAGTGTAACATTAAGTGTAACGTTAGTTGCTGCGTTTACGCGCATTTCGGATGATTTCATTTCCCGATGATTTGTGCTTTTAATTTTTTTATTTAATCTAATAAACTTTTAATCTACAAAAATAAAATGTACAGTAACATTACTGCAACAATGTTTTGGATTTGTATTATCAAAGCTTTCCGAAGGGGTTTCCCCCTCGTTCTTCTGAAAGAAATGTAACAGTAGAAGGAAACTGAGAAGTTCGTTTCTCTGACTTTGAGGTTCAGTCACGCTTCCTACTTTTTCTGATCTCTGAATCTCGCCCCCAGCGTTACGATTGGCTACAACAATTCAGTCCTGTCTGTGCCAAATCACGTCAGAGGGAATGAAAGCTAAAGTGAAAGAGTTTTGCTTGTTTACAGAGAGAGTTTACTGCTCAGGAATGAAAGTGAAATTTCTTTCCTGGAAAATCAGGGCACCTTAAATTACCCCAAATGCTCAGAAAGAATATATTTATTCCAGCAGGAGAGAGACTATCAGATCGAGTGTTTACATGGATAATATTTACCTAATTAATTGATAATTACTCTCATTCTGATTGGGTCTGGTCAGAACGTTCCAACTGGGATGGCGACACAAATCGTTTTTATTCCTATTGGGCTGTAGTGGGAGAGCATCCATGTTAAACACACCTATTAAAGCTGGATGATGGTTTAAATGGATGGAGACAGATGACCCATGTTGCTTTAATGCAGGGACAGATCCACCCTCAGGGTTGCCCACTTATGATTACAATGATTTCGGACCTGAACCACATCATGACTTGTGACCCTGGGGTTCATCATCAAGTCCACTGTGTCCGGGGGAAAAAAAAAAAAAAAGCTAAACCCCTAAAAATTTTAAAAGTTAAGACAAACTATAAAATAAAACTAATTTGACTAAAAGGAAATTAATTGAATAAAAGAAAATGTAAAAATATTATGCCAACCTAAAGTACAAAAATTCCAATTAAATACAAGAAATTACAGAAAAGGAAAAAACTCAACAAAACATATAAGAAAAATAAAACAAATGAAGGCAAGTATTAAAAGAAAACTATGGTAAACTAAAACAGATAACAAAAACAAAATGAAAATATGAAAACCACCTTGAAGTTAAAATAAAAACAAATGATAAAAAAAATAAAGCAAAAAAAAAGAAAGCAAGTATCAATAAAAATAATCTTCTAAATAAGTAGAGAAGAGCTAGTGTAAAAACGTAAAATAAAAATATAAAATCACAACCTGTAGTTAAAATTAAAAGAGAGAAAATACAAAAAAAAAAAATAAAGCAAGCAAAAGACAAATAAAACAAATGAAGGCAAGTTAATGAAGAAAAACTAAAGCGTAAATGACTAAATCAACTAAAACAGAGATAAACAAAATAAAAATATGAAAACAACCTTAAGTTAAAAATAATAACAAAGATGATGATGGGGGCCCTGTGGACCGGCCGCAAACAGAAGGCCAAAGTGGCGGTGAGTACTGAGCGCCCAGGGGGGCGGAGCAGTGGAGGTTCTTGACCTCATGAAATATAGCCGGTGGCCGTCCTTATTCCAGCTCTCTGCCCTTCCCTTCTCCGACGCTTTTTTTTTTGTTCTTTTTTTTTTTTGTTCTTGCTAAAATAGCAAAACATTTTACTGCAATTTGTTTGATGTTCAGGCAGCAATGCTTTCATAGAAACTTGTTCCAAGTGTAGTGTTGAAAAATGAAAGTCAGAAAGGATTGAAAACTTTGTTTAATTGGAAAGTAATTCGAATCACAGCTCTGTATTATTGCGAACATTCCTGTAGTGTGAATTATACGTATTAATTAGCTTAGAAAAACTGGTCTTTTCTGGGACATTATTTATTTATTATTTATTTTTTTAGAGCACCAAGAGGGGTTGATAAAGGGCATTATCATGGCTGGAGCAAATGATTAAGACCCAGCAGGACAGTCTTTCTGCCTCTGATCACGTAATGAACGCCATCTTCTCCTCATTCAGAGCCGTGAAATTGCCTTTATTAATATTCCTTCCAAACGAAGAGGTTACGGAGCTCAGGTTTGTTCTCGGACCTGATGCCCGAGTTAAAGCAGAGGATATTTGTGTGTTTATTTTTTTGCTTGCTCATGAAGCACTTTTGTTGTGTGACTTTCGGTTTAGTTCCCAGCCTTCAGCATGTTCAAATTTGTACTCCCGGTTTCACTTCTCCGGAAACAACACGGTAGTCGCCGGAGCCTGCGTGCCCAAAAAAATTGTATATTCAACTTAATTCGCCCAATTTATTCGATGCGCGCACACACAAATGCACAAAGACAGCTGCATAAGCAGGCATTTCAAAGGGATGAAGTGAAATGTTGTAAGGATTGAGAGAGATTCAGCTCATAGACCCTGTGAACTTTTCAACTCTGAGAGCAGCAGAGGCCACAGGGGGGTGGGGGGGGGGGGGTTATGAGATACCTTTTATGTGTGGGTTGCGGTTTTATCCTACTGATTCTTGCTTCCCTTTTATGCACACTCACAAACACAACAATCTTTCCTCTCACTGCTAACCGTCATATCTCACAACAGCACACCGCCGTCAGCCTGCAGCAGCTCGCACTCCGCCACCTCTAGGTCTCTCTGTACGTCTCATACCGTTCCGGTGCCACCGTTTGTCCCTGGACGAGTGTGTACAGAGATGATGAAGACAGGCGCCTGTACATGGAGGATTGCTCATCACAACGCTGGGGACACACAGAATTTAAAAGGAACATAGAAAGACAGTCATTTGTGTTGAGGATAAAATGAGAGAGAAGCAAAGAGTTTAAGGTAAAGCAGTTTCAATTCGTGGGTGCTCTAGGAACGTAACACCTGCGAATTTTGGGGGCTGACTGTTACTTTGCTTTCAAAGAGTCAGGCTTTCTTGCATTAAAAAAAAATGAATGAATTAAAAAAAAATTCCCCCGATTTTCACCCTAATTTAGTCGTGTCCAATTCCTTCCCTCACTAGGGAGGATTTCCTCCGAATCACGTGATGCGAGCCGACCACCTCTTTTCGAACGGCTCGCTCATGCACCGTTGGGGGCGGAGTAACACACTCGGAGGACAGCACAATCCGCTCCTTCCGCTTACCTGAGCTCACAGACGCCCCTGATTGGCTGTAAAGCCGTGATTAATCGAACTAGCGATCTCCGGATGATAGGCGAGCACTTTACCACTGCGCCACTCGGAGGCCCATAATTTACTGTTCTGTATCAGAGAGCGAAAATACCCAAGTGTACCTGAGTATGAATGATGAAAAATAACATGAACGCTGGCCAGCGCGAGGGTGTTGTGCAAAGGTTCCTGAGCACAATAAAATAAAATAAAAATCAATCATGCTTAATAGTAAAGTGCCCTAACTTCCTTGATTGTCAAAAGCTCAGGTTTGCATTTGAGGTAGTAAAATGTTGCAGTTCCTCTATAATCCTACAGGGTATAAGGTTATATCTCTTAAAAGAAGCAGGGTATATAAAAAAAAAATCACAATGCTTATAGAATCCCAATACAAATCGAATAGGGACCTGGGTATCATGACATCGTATTGTCTGGCTGACTCCTGTCTCGAGTACTCTGCCATCCTCCTGTGCTCCAGGTGAAGTAAAGAATCACCATCAGTTTTCAAATATTATTATTATTTTTTTAGCTGCTGTGAGCCGGTTAAGAGTTGATGGGACGTGGTGTTAATTTTCCCCTCATAATTGCCTCAGCAGTCGGGCTCCAAGGCCGGTGCATATGAAAATAAAAGCATGTTCTGAAAAAGGTATTTTTGGAGAAGCAGAAACGGTCTTAAACCTTTGAAACTATTAAACTCTTTAGATTAGATTTTTCCTTCCAGCCCTCTTTTTTTTTTTTTTTTTTTTTTTTCTCTGCACGTCATCAAGGTCCTGAGGAGTGGCTAAAGTAGGAGCCTTCACCTTCACCGGCTCATTAACGAATCTAGGGCACTACGAGTGCTTTCTGTTCAGTTTTGCTAATTAAAACCGCCGTGTCACGGGAGGTTTCTGGACTAGCACAGCGTCACGTTGCACAGGACACGAGTGGTCCGACGGAACATCGTGACCATTTCAAACCGGACTTGTAATCAAGCTGAATCTGCTTTCTCCTTTCTACACTTGTTGCTGTTGTTCACTGTTTTTCTGTGAAGGAATGTGAAGTGCCCAAGGCTCTCGAAGGCTGCGCAGAGCTCATTGCAGGCGAGTTTGTGTAGTAGCTGTGACCGAGTGCTCGGAGGGCTTCGCTATTTTTTTTTCTTCCTTGCCTTCTCCTTTTCTTGCCTTCTGTTTCATCTTGTTTTGCCTGCTCGGTACTGGAAGGCAGGACCAGTGAGTCAGCCAAATTCTCCCTGCTTTCTTGAAAGGCCACAAATCGCTTCGGGGAGAAGATAGAGAGAGAAATGAAAAGAACTGCAGCTTCACAACCCATGGCAGCTCTCGTGAGCTCAGGCTTTCAACAGCAGACTGGATGAGAAGCTTGCGCACTTACTCTGAGCGTGCGTTTTTCTTACACTGCCCTCTTTTCCTCTCTTGCTTTTCCTACTAGTAAATTTTTCTGATGGTGGCACTTCATGTTTGGATCACTGTTGGGGAGGGTTTATAAACCGTGCACAGGGTTTTCTTCTCCTCACTAGGGGAGAGAGGGGTTTATAGAGACAGACAGATGGTATGTAATGTATGACAGGCGTTGTGGTTCTGTGGGCGTCGTGTCCCCGACAGCCAAATTTTCGCTGTCAGCTCTCTGCCTGAAGGCTGGCTCCGAGGCCTGTTGTGACCAGCCGGCTCATCGTAACCAATAAACACCTTTTTCCTTGTACGCGCATAATCACATTCGCCTCCTATCAGGCCGGTATGACAAACGAGAACAAAATGCCATCTGGCCACTTGGTGTGTGTGCTTGCGAACATGCCTTCCTAACTAATTGTCCCATTTCTTTGGAGTCCCTGGTTTCTCTTGTAATCATAGAGCTTCACAATAGAGGTCTAACGCCTAGTTCACCAGTTACCCCATCTGGGTCGTCACTACCGTATTATTTGACAATTTTATTCGTTTCCTCACTCGACTAACTGTGTGAAGCCAAATGAATTTTAATGTCAGAGTCTCTGTAGTGCGACGTCATTGTTTCCCCACAGGTCTGAGACATGCCTAGCCATTTTTGCTTGGCTAAATGACATAGCAATATTATTTTTAGTACTGTGTATTAATAAATGTATACAGAGGTCAGGGTTGTGCGATATAAAGTGACCTATCCTTTTTATTTGTTTATTTTAGCACAACCTAGACAATATGACTATAAATTTCATTTTAACGAACTTTACACTATTCTCTGACCTTTTCTTGACATATTTTCAATGTCGCTAGCAGAAAAAATTTAAGTCTCCATCTATACACGCCAGCAGAACGTGTAAACTTTTTTGTTTTAGTTTTTCATCAGTAATTGATCAATAATCTTTTTTTTTTCTAAGAAGAGTCTGTTCACAGTGCAAAAACAAAAAAATTAACCCATCAGTACTGCCATTAGGACGCCTGAGTGGCTGCTAGGCCTTCAAATGAGATTTTCCAGTAGGAGGTTTCTCACCTATGATGGGTTCGATTCCCAGCCAAAACCCAAACCTCAGCTACTGGATGCCGAGTGATTGTGAGATCTGTCAAAAAATACACTGAACTGAACAATAATTAAGTCGATTCTAATGCAGGTGTTTGATTAGCCTTGGTGAGCACTGGGACTCAGCAAGGTCTAGTGCTAGGGGGAAAGGAGTGACTCCTTTCCCTCATCCTCAGCTATTCCTTCGCCTCTTCACATTATTAAACAGTTTGACAGCAGACTCGCTGTGCTAGATCAGTGTTTATTCCTTCTCTTTTCCACCCCCACTTCCCACCATTTTTTCCCCCTCCTAAAGCAAGCGGTGCAGAGTAGCATGCATTAAACCTTCTGCTTTGATCAGGCCAACCAGTCTGGATCAAACACCAGCGAGGTTTCTATTAACCTTTTGACGTTTGCTTCTTGTAACACGAGCGCCAGATTTCAGGCAGCCGAACTCGCTTTATCGGTGCAACCCAGACGTTCGTCTGCTTCCTCACCGCTGGTCAAGATTCGAGCTCTCCGAAGTGTGTATTAATTCAGCTCGACCTCTCCGTTATACCGTAGGCTGTGCTCCTTTCTCTGGTTTACATGGAGGTAAATTACACCCAGCCAGTGACTGACCAAATATTCACCTTCATGTTTCTCAATCTCGGACACATTCTTCCACAAACTTGAACTTATTTCTGTTATAGAACTTCTACGTAATTCTGCCGATCCTTAAGCTAGTAACAGCCTGTATCATAGCACTACTCGTTCCGTCTCAGTTGTTTCTCGCAATTTAGCCATGCCCTGGGTATTTAAGGTGAAGGACAGAAGTATAACATGGTTTCGAGCACATCCTGTCAGCTTCTATATCAGTCCTGACTCCTTGGACCTACCTACCAGAAATAACCACAAGAGAGCACTTGTCAGCTGATGTTGAGTTACAACAAATGATCGTCTATGTCCGTGTTTTTTTTTATAGAATGTTGCTGTTAATGTAGCTTTTTTACCCCTCCAGAGTGTAATTTTTTTTAAAACACTTGTTAATCTGATCGAGCCATGCTGATAGTCTGCTCTCAGTCGAACACCAGAGAGCTCTATTTTAGCGAGTCCCATGAGGTGATCTGTTGTCCCTCTTCTGTTCAGGCAGTCTCACCTACAGCCTGCGCTTCTTTTCATTTAGCTTCCTTTATATTCTACGCTTTGTGTCTCTTGATGCAAGCTTGGGAAATAGTTTCAAGAAATGATGGTAGGTTAGGCCTAGTTTCTCTTGAAATGACTTCCTAAACATCAATTAAATAATTTCTCCAATTCATATCAAATTTATATTTTATCACATATACAATCATACACCATATACATGGCTGTCTGTGACCTAAAATGGAAAGATGGGACAGAATAGAGAGATTTCACTACAATAAAAGGAAAATTGCACTAGAAGGATTCAATTAAACAAAAGATAGAATTTCCAAATAAAAATTCAGGTACATTTTTTTTTAGATGGAATGAACAAAAGTTGCAATAAAATAGGCAGGGGTTAGCTAGCTCTGTGGTTAGGGTGTTGGACTATGGTCTAGAAGGTCCCAAGTCCCACACTGCAGTTCCTCTGTAGTCTAACAGGTGATGTACTCTAAATTGTTTACACAGAACAGCATCCCATGTGGCAAGAGTGAATCGTGTGCAAAGTTTGTTTAGAATTGTAATTAAATTCTGTAAAAAAAAAAATGTGATGCTTATTGACTTGACATAATATCGCATTAATATTGTATTGCGTGGTCCATGGTGGCTCCCATCTCTAGTCCTGAGTGTCCAGCTTTTGTTAGTAGTTTAGCAAAAAGAAACAAACATGCATTTGATTGGTTGATTTTATGCTCTACGTTCATAAGTGTGTGGTTGCTAATAGTATGGCATTTTAGGGGGCGTGGCCAGATGTGTAGCAGCATCTGTCCCGAACTGGAACCAGCCAATCGACTGGCCTGGCCTACTTTTTTTTTTCTCCAACATCAGGCTCTCAGTTCTTTTTTTTTTATTTTTTTTTTAAAGTCATTTAGACATTTAGTCCTCCTTTTTCTCTTCTTTCTGTCCATTTCATTTCCTCCTCATGGAATTTTACGCTCTTGTCTTTGCCGCTCCTGTTCCCTTCTTCCGTGTCTTCTCATCCAGAGCGCTCCTCACATCAAGCAGTTGTCATGCTGGCAGTACAGTCCTGCTGACCAGGGGTGATTTCTTCTCACATGCCCGTGCTAATCCTTCCATCTGGCATGCACTTCAAAAACGCAGAACACGACCACTTCTCTGATCTCTACATCCCACCAGCACGCAGAGTGCATTTCCAAAATACAACCTGCAATTTCGCCGAACAGGAATAAAGTATTATGGTTAAAAAAAATAATAATAATAAAAAAACAGACTTTATAAACGATTCCCTTAAATCAATTTGTAATAACCCATCAATCATATATATTTTTTCTTTTTACATGTTTTCATGTTCATAAACCTCCCGGTTTTATGTAGCAAGCTCTCCCGTCTTTTACACACGCCACCCACGGCGTGTTTACAGCTGCACACATCAGAGGCTGCCTGCCTCATTGACATGCCGCATTCAGACTAAATAATCAACTGTAATAAGCGTCGCTTATAAATGTCATGGAAAATTGTGTTTTTATGCGTTTTTGAG
This sequence comes from Clarias macrocephalus, assembly GCA_011419295.1. Taxonomy (NCBI): domain Eukaryota; kingdom Metazoa; phylum Chordata; class Actinopteri; order Siluriformes; family Clariidae; genus Clarias; species Clarias macrocephalus. The sequence goes on from JAAGKR010000826.1 coordinate 54,350, forward strand.
AACGATGCTGCGCATTTGTGTCTTCCAAACTGGGTTATTCACTAATAATTTGTCACACGACGACAGCGTGAGCTCTGAAAAGCATCAGCACTGATGATGCTTAAATGGCGAATATAGTTCCCGAGCGATGTTTTGTTCTCGAAAAATGTGATGCCGTATTAAAATAAATAAATAAATAAATAAAAATGCATATGCCTAGTTTATCATAAACACAGGAACGTTTTGAATAATAATTATATGAATTTGAATACTATAGGGGTTTTTTTTTCTTGGTTGCTGATCAGTCGGACATCCTCCCTAACCACTTGTTGTTTCATTTTACTTATTTCTTTAATTAATTTTTTTATTCACACAACTAGCTATCTAGAGAATGATTGATAGTTTATATAATTACACCAGGTGCTTTGACGAAAAATATTTAATTGTTTTACTGTCAGTTTTAAGGCAGTGGTCTCAGCTGGTCCTCTGAGGACCTGTTAACTTATTCAAGAAACAAAATGTTACCTTTACCTGATTTATTATAAATTTTTTTGATTAAGGTAATTACAAGTGCAGCCACGGGTCTAAATATAACAACTTACAATACTTTTATATGATAAGGTTATATACAATATCTAGCTTGTATTATTTTTTATTTATTCCATTTTCTTCTCGGAAATGTCCTTCTCTTTAAAGTCAATTGCTTTTTCTGATGTGACGAACAATGAGTACATGTTTATTTATTTTTTTTGTTTCTTTTGCATTTGTTACAGCGCCATGAGTGTTTAAAAACAAACAAAAAATCATCCAGTTTACGGAGTCAAACATCTCATTACGTTTGTTTTACTTGAGTGGGGTTTTTTGTGTAATGGTGCTCATCTTGGCTGGCGAAGGTGAATCATCACTCATCACCCGATGCTTGCTCATACTTGCGTTTCTTGATGGTCTGTTGTCTCTCACTTAAATGTACACCTTGCTCCCAGTGTGTACTTTTACCATAAGTGTGGTACCAGTGAATGCATTTCTCTCCTCAGAGGCGTTTTGCTTGACCATACCAGCACATTTCTTTTCAGATTTACCCCACAGTCCACAAATCCAATTTTAGATCCACGTCACAGTCAAGTCAAGTAGGCTTTGATTGTCTTTCCAACCATATACAGTTCAGTAGACAGTGAAACGAAACAGTGTTGCTCCAGGACCAAGGTGCTATATACATGCAACAACAACAAATTAACAACACAGGTGATTAAAGCAGGTGATGATGACTCGGGTCAGGCTTCCTCCTTGCATGTAGAGCTCTTTGAAGGCCTGTGTTTGCCCAGATTGTTTTTTTTTTTTTTTTTGTGCGCCCGACAAAGTGCTCGACTAAGAAGAGAACAGAAAAAAAAATACTAAAAGCAAAATGTGCAGAAGGGTCTAGCCTTTGAGCAATATTTGTGTTTTTATTCTCATTTGTCATGCTCAAGGGACATGGTTTACAAATCGAGGGAAAAAGGTCTAATACTGTTTTACCAGAATTTGTGTATCCCATGGGCACTTGCAATGCAGAAACATGCGCTCATGTGCACACACGCTGAAGCGTAACTCTTCCTAACTGCCACCAAAAGGCATTTGGAGGAATGGTGTTTACCGAAATGTGTACAAAGTCAGGACCTTTTCCACATGAAGAGATTCGACGCAGCTGCGGTTTTCTTAGGAGTCAGCTTGCACACACACAACCTCATGAGGGATGGAGGGTAGAAAAAAGTGCAGCATGAAGAAAATATTCCGAGATTCAGATCACAATAAGAGCACCGCGCGCTGAAAAAGCGTGTGTGGCGTTCTAGAGAGGAGTTGACTAAAGTTGAAAAGCACTTCAAAGCGGTTATTCAAAAATTCCTGAAAAAAGAAACAATGCGTCTTCCATCACCTTGGAAGACGACTAAAATGTGTCTTGTTCCTCTTAAAAAGCTAGTAAGATAAATAAAATAAACCTATTAAGTTGTACCCTTCCTCTAGAGGTTGGTCCTGCCTGTAATCTGTCCGGACTTACTCCAAACACCCGGCCCCCTGCGGACGTTAGTCCGTGTGCTTCCCTTTGAACATCCAAGCTAATCCTTTTAGTTGGAAGAGAGCAATTGCACAGTGAGCACTTGGTGTTTGTGTAGTTGTCTAGTTCTGCCAAGTCCGCTCTATCCCCACAGACGTTCTTGCACCGCACTGCCCCGCCTGCCCCATTGTCGAGGTTAAGGGGTAATTATCCACAGTTCCACGCTGTAGTCTGCCAGAATTCTGCTCATGTTTTGCAAAGTGCCAATAAAACCTGTCGATAGAGGTTTCCCGAATGTGGGATCGTGTAGCATTTGGAGCTAGAAGGCCCCTGGGCTTTGAGTTTAAATGTGAGCTGGCAACAGCCTGAACTGCGGTTCCTTTAGCTCAAATACCTCGCCTCGATTCCAACACGCTCCCACTGCAACACAAGAAAGTGAAGGGCAATTTGGGGTTTGAGGTTCTGGTAGTGTTTGGGAAGTAATTCTGACTTTCCACTTGTTGCTTGCTCTATTGTTCTCAGGAACTTCATGTTCTGCCAGTTTTTTTTTTTCTCCCCAAATTCACCTGAGTGCGCATCTGGTGCCCACCTGATGGCTTTTGAACACTGGAATCCTGGCACTAAAACCAAGATCACATGCTCATCAGTTTAAGCTTGCCACCGTGCTTTGTCAATGACCTGGGATGATATTCTTTTGGGTTCTTCTGTTAGGATGTTGCCACAGCAGACCACCAGATTCGCTGGTACAAGTTTTACATCTAACACTATTCCAGATGCAACCGTTCCATTATTTTTTTTCTGCACTCAAGTCTGGGACTAAGGATGCCCTTAGTGTTTGGGTTTTGGCTAGGAATTGAACCCCGGTATCTCTGAGACTCTTCATCCCAATTATTACACGCATGTTGGGTGACGTTTATTCACCAATACGAACCTGTTTAGGGCGTGACAGCCTTATTGTGTTCTTTTTAAACTGTCTCCAGATGTTCCTTGTTTCTCCTTTGGTGGGAAATGTCAGTGATCAAGCTTTAAAATATCCAAGTGTGTTGCAAGTAGATTTCCCCATGACTGCTGATTCATCAATTCTGATTTCTCCACAGCTTCCCTTTTGCCTATAAAAACCTCAAACCCAACCAGGAGGAGTAGAACACTGTGTTCTAGAGGCTTTTAGTATGGCTGAGGTCATGGCATATGGTGGCACGGATCAGCTTTAAACCTTCAAATCTCTGAATCTGATGCAAATCCGGCAGTGTTTAAAGCCACAAATCATCCTCGCCAAATCCCCCTTCAAGATATTCTAAGCTTGATTGGGAGGCATTAAGGGATCACAGTGACGGAACAATAGAAACGACGCAGACGGAGTCGGAGAGCCTGGCAGACACGTGTCTCGTGAGGGTTTATAACGTGTCGTATTAGTCCAAATTCGGGATCGCTTAAATGTTTTATTTTTTAAACACTTCAATCCTTCCCTTATGTCTGCTCGCTTTTGCGTTCCGCTATGGCGAATCCCGTATGTCGAGTTCATGCCAACATCTGCGCTACCGTTTCGATACCTTCCCCTGGTACCGCTGCCCTACATATTCCACACAGACAAATCCTTTGCTTTTTATCCCTGTCTTTATTTAAATCATCCACCTCATGCCCCGTAATTTATCTCTTTTTACACCCTGTGTATGCAAGAAAGAGGGAGCCCTCATGCCCATATTCCAGGGTGAGGTAGGATTAGGTCGAGCTGAGTGATGTGATAAGAGAGAGACTTAGAAAGAGGGTGAGAGCGAGACGTAAGAGTGTTCTTCTTTTTTTGTCCTCTTGTTATAAGGCCCCTGGCTGTGTGTAAGCGTAGTACGGGGATATTGATGACTGAGCTGTTAAGCTCCCAGGTTGCCCACTGTGCCCTGGTGAAGGTGGTTAATAAAGCTCGTTTTTCCCGCAGGGCAGGACTTCCCCTTGCTCTTCTGCACACGAGGGGTAGTGCAGGGACAAAATGATCGAAAGGACTGACGAGTCCTTCGACTTTACAAAACAAAGCCTGAGAGAGAACATCATGTTGAGGATTTCTGGACATTTTTTTTTCTCCCTCTTTTTTGATTACTCATCAGAAATTGACTTTTAGAAATTACATTTAATTTCCCTTCATATGTTCTTAGAGACTCTGTGTGTATTGTCTGCATATACTGGACGTCCAGTGTTTTTTCACCACTCATCTGAAGCTGTGTCCTGTAAAGCGTGGGCTGTGTCCTGCAGAGAAGAGGACGTTTTTGCTGAGAAATGAGCAAATGTAAGTTTTTTTGGCACAGGCAGACATGTGCTACAGAAACCCAGACACCACCTCTGTTTGTTTTACAGTAAGAAGGAGGAGGACGATGAGGCGCCAGAAAGGGTTTCAGCTTAATATCCGGTTTCGTGCCTCAGACAAATCCACCAGAGCACGATCCAAGGCGTAATGAGTCCTTTTTGGTGTCCTGCATTACCCTGACATTAGATGTGTGCACAGATGCAGAGTTTTTGAACTTCTCTGGCTCAGAATATCAGTTAACTTTAAAGGATCTCGGAAGGTTGAGTTGATGAAATCGCTCAGTAAAAGTGGAGGTGGGGGTGTGAGTGAGACCCCAGAACAACATGCCGTAATTTTTATCCTACCCAGCTAAATGTTGCTGTTTGCCTTTTGGGTCTACTGTCAAGGGATTGCCATCCGGTCCACACACAACTTTGGTGCAGGTTTTACACCGGATGCCCTTCCTGATGCAACTGAGTTACCCTGGTTTGGGACCGGCACTTCATCCGGTGCCTTGGAATTAAACCCCGGATCTTGACGCATGATGGGTGAAACTTCTACCACTGAGCCACCAAATGCCTATCCTCCTCAGCTAAAATAAAATACAAAAATTCTTGTACATGACGTCAAATTTGATCGTGATGGTGCTTTGAGTCACTATCCAATCCCTTTCAGCTAGTTTAAAGCCATGAAGACTAACCTAGTCTTGTTTTGTTTTTTTAGCTTGTAAGTCCTGATATCGGAAAACCTTTTCAGATGCTGGTGTGGACATTGCACCCACCAAATAAAACCGCGAACTGTTGAACAATACCAGCGTGGTGATTAGTATAAAAGTTATACTCTGAAGCTCCTGACGTCACTACCAGAGAACGGCGCCCACTTCCTGACTCCTCGTGTGCAATAATGTCTGGAGTGCTCCAGCGCCTGCACAAAAAGACCTCACAGATTGCATTGGATTCCTCCAGACCGGGCAGGTTAATTGACTACCCTGTGCACGTCCCGGGCCTTTCTCACCCCATACACACGGTGGTCGTATGCGAGGCAGAATTCCCCCATAGGCTTTTCCCAGATTCCTGCTCCCCTGTGACACACTGCTCAGTTATTCCTCACTCACTCATGCTGTCTCTTCCTCTTTGTCGCGCCGTCTCTCATTCTGTCTCAGTCTCTTTCCATCTTTTTCTCCTTTTTTTTAACTGTCATATGCAGCAGTTTAATGCAAACACTTCTATCTTCTGTTCCCTCACCCTTTTCTTTTCAAATCATCCCGCTCAGCAAGAATATTTTTTTTTATTGGCTTTAAGACGTGCACAATGTGAAAATACTGTGTGCGACAAGACTGAAAATTATATGAAACATCCGTCTTGCAGTCCCGATACTAGTTACACTGCTCTCTGGAGTGTAATTCAGCACAGGATTATTTAATAACAGTATAGATTTTGGTTTGCGTTGCAGCTTTTCACAGCACAGAATAGGCTTAGTGTTGATTTGCACGGACGATGAAGGCGGTCTGTGATAAACCTGTAAGGAGTGGCAACATCTGGAAGCAGAGGCAGCAACACTGTAACATGTCCTCCACTAACAAACTACGCTTGCTGTAATATATTGTAGCGAGACTCCCGCTGGGCCGAGGTTGCGAAATCGGCTCAGTTGCAGCCAGATACCAAAGAGATGAGAACCAGTGAGTAACCTGAACTTGGTAGACTTGGAGTGATCCAACAAGCCAAACTTTTTACAGATAAGATTGTACGCTAATAGTGCTGCAAGTTTAAATTGTGTTCATCTCCATCTCGACACGGTTTCTTTATTTCTTTCCTTCATTAGCTCTTCTGAAATCCATTGTAAAGCCTTATGTTTTTTTCATAAAGCCTGGAGCTGTGTTTCTGTTGTGTGTGTGTGTGTGTGTGTGTGTGTATATACACTGGTTTTAATTAGTCAGGTCTGGTTACAAGTGCTTTGAGGAGAAGCTTGGCGTCGAGGCTTTTTCACAGGAACGCACGTTTCACAAGTCGAGCTGCGACTTTGTCTTGATTAGCCTCAATACACAGTCAGAAAGACGTACGAACACACAGAGAAACACACACTACACTACACTACATGACACTTTCCCTTACTCACACTGAGTGATGATTACTCAGGTTCTTTGGAATGCATGACTCCATGTTCATCAGTCATGCGCTCAAACCCGTATTCCTGCCTTGCATTAACTCTGCAAGGCCTTATGGGAACTTTCTGCAGGACCCCACACCATCACATTTGGCTGCATGATGCGCATAATATCAGGCTGACGTGCTTGGATTGTCTGTGAACACACTAAAAATGCCAGGAAATGGAAAGCTGCGTTTTTTGGTTTTATTCAAAGTGAAACACTGCGTTTTATTTTTACTCTACAGTCCTGTTTCGCTCGGGTATCTAATTAACTTCTCACATTGTAGCGCTGACGTTTTAGACGTAGTTCGGATTACGCCACAAAGCAGCACACTGCGTCTGTGAATGGAATTGTGTGCTTTTTTTTTTATTATTATTTATAGAAACAAAACCGAATCAAGAGAAAGCAACCGGCAGTCTCTGTAAAGCGAACGCACAGCGAGTTTCTATGAATTGGAAAACTAACAGTCTTATTCTAAGCATCCTGCGCACCAGCTGTGGCCTACCTGCTGTCCGTCTCAGGTTTCGGGCTTCTGGATCGTGATTTATTTTCTCCTGTATGAATTTGCACTTTATTATACTAGAATCGGTGTCTGGATCCTTTCTTTTTTTGGGGGGGCGGTGGTAGCTTAAAAAGATTTTTCACCTTCCACGAGAACTAAAGCCTTGGGCTTATTCCTAATTCATGCATGAGTTACTGCCTTCTCACTCCGCACTGTTCCTCCGACAGCTGCCGTATTAAATCAGAATCGTATTTTATATGAAAAATTCACTAATTTACCGTCACTTTTATTTGGACGAAGGAAGGTAGCAGTGCTTAGCTATGTAGCTCTGTAATTATCTTTTTTTTTTCACTTTTTTTTTTCACTTTTATACCTGGATCAAACCGTGGCTTGGAGAATATTATGGTGTGCTTGAGAACGCAATTTCAAGTGGACCCTGATCTGACGTTAGGGTGAAGTGTTCTCAGATCAGTGCCCGAGTCCCTAGTGTGAAAGCACGCTTAGATAGTGAGACATTTCTGGTTAAGATCACTGTTCAGAATTGAAACGGTGCCGTCGGGTCATGACTCGTGGTTAAGACTTCTGGTCCTACTCTCGTTATGTTCAGTCATATCTTCAAAAGAGCGGGTGCAGGTTTCGTGGTGTTGTAGTCGTTGGCAAGCAGTACAATGTCCTGTGCTGTCAGAGCGGATTATTTCCTTTTTGTTTACCTTTATTTCTATTTTTTATTTTTGTGATTTGCATGAAGTCGTGATACTTACAGAATTGCAGATCCCAGGCAATTTCCGCCCCTGTTGTGTACTTGGTAATGGTGCATTCGTCCACATGCTGCATATTTTTTTTTTTTTTTTTTCGAGACGGGAGGACCCCAGGTATAATTGCTTCCTGGTGAACAATTTCCACCGCACTAATTTAGCGGTAACGAGCACGGTCACTGCCGGCGTGTGTATTTATACTCGCTCGGATATTGACAACTGTTTTGGATGCAGCTTCTGATGTTTTTTTTTTTGTTTGTTTTTTTTCGTTCTCCTTTCACAGGCGGAAGGAGAAGACAACCTGAAGAAGATGCAGCTGATGGAGCTGGCCATCCTTAACGGGACCTACAGAGACACCAACATCAAAGCTCGTAAGCGTGCTCTCGTACCACATGCGTACACACTCGACGTTCGGTGTGTGAACGAAAAGTCGGACTTCCGGTGTGTCTCAGTCACGTTCCGACTCGCGCTGTCCTTCTGTCCACCTCTTTCTGTCCTGTGTTTAAAAGCCGCTCCGTATGCAATCCAGCAAAATCCTCTTTACACGCCGCGTGGTTTCAGCTCGCATGGAGTTTACAGCGGCTCGTAATCACACCATGCTCGTAAATATCCGCAGGTTTGCACAGTTGGCTCCGCCCATTGTCATGCATATTAATGAGAAGTGCTGCTCTTGTAATGTAAAGGAAACAAAAAGGAAATCGTTAATATTCATGACTGGGAGAGAATAAGCTGCTTTTTTATTTTATTGCAGAATGTTTGCAAATGCTTCTATTTATTTATTTATTTAGCTTTTTTTTTTTACTCGTCCATGTGGAGGGCTTTGCATCCCGGGTCTGCCATGTTAAAAAATGTTCTTTGGATGAATAAAAAGATCTGTATGTTAGATGTGATGGCTGTTTACTCTCACCGGAGATGAGCCATGCCAAGCTCTAACCGGTAACATCGCGGCTTTTACCTAGTGTTTAAACACAACACGTGTCCCCTTTTATACACTCGTTATTTATACACTCGTATGTTGAAAGGTTACATGGTTACTCAGCGTTTACGTTTAATCCGCCCATGCATCCTAAATATCCTGGTGCTTTAATAAAATAAGCTCCTTCAGTGATTTGGACCTGACTAAAATCTGGTAACAAAAAGAATAACTCGGTAATCCATCTCCATCTAATCATATAATTTGGATGGCGTTTCTATAGCGATGGCTCTGTCCTGCGCTCGGATCTCGTGTGCAGTTCACGGTTACGGATCCTCCATGTTAGCAGCAGTTCAGCGTCTCGCTCTGAATTGCTTCAAAACATTCCCCTTTCCAAATTGAAGAAGAAACCGTACTCGGCTTCTGTTTGACGTAAAACTTGACTTAAGGCTAACAGTTTGGCTCGTTAGCGTTTCGTTATTCTGATTAGGCAAAGAAGAGGACCGGCGACTTCTTTCTCCGTTTGTCTTGTTTAAACAACTGCTTTAACCAACATGGCTGCCCGGTTAGCCCCGCCCTCCACATGTGGCGAGAGCTGTTCTGTTTTGTACCTGATCATGTGACTTGTGGCGTTACAGTGGTGATTGGTCTGCTTTGATGTTTTATGCATCTGTTGATCGACACTGCTGTTTGTTTGATTATCCTCGTGTTGTGCTGGTTGTGGGGCTTGTGTTAGTTTTTTGTGAGGGTTCACTGTTGATCATTGCATGAACTAATTTTATTTCTGTTTTTGTTTTTGTTTTTTTGCCCCTCCCCTTCTTGTGTTTCTGCTTTCCTCACGTTCACTAAAACCCTTGAATCCTGATCTGGCGCGTGCTTTCGCTTCTTTCTGTCTTTCTTCCTTCCTTCCAAATGATTGTCCTTCATATTTAATTCCTCTGTCCCTCCTCCATCCCTCCCTCCTGTCCTTTTTCTTCATCTTTGCTTCTTTCCTTTCTCGTCTTCTCTCTGTCCGCTCTCTTACACCAGCGAACCTTGCGTTCTCTCTTGCAGCGGCGGCCGCGGCGGCTCAGGGCCCTCGGCTGATCGCCGCCCCCGCCGGTCAGGTGCTTCCACCTGCCGCCCTGCGCCCCCCAACCCCGGCCGGCACGCCCATCATGAACCTCATCCGTCCCGCACAGATGCCCGCCATGCTGCCCAACGCCACCCCAACGCTGGTGCCCCCGGCGCCTGACGCGGGCATCATCTACGCCACACCCTATGACTACCCGTACGCCCTGGCGCCCACCTCTCTCCTGGAGTACCCCATCGACCACGGAGGCGTCCTAGGTAAGCGGGCGTGGGGGCTCGGTGCTTCAGGCTTCGGCGGGCATCAGGACGGCACCGCCGCAGCGTTTTACGGGGGCGGCTTGGACATGGCCATGCCAAGCCCCGCCCAGGACTTAGTGCAAGGTAAATACGTACTGAGCAGCTGAGGCCTGGTGTTGGACAGGGGTGTAAGGACAGGTGTGTGTGAGACAGGTGGCGAGGACGCATCGTCGTTTAAAGATGACAGGTTTTCCATCTGTTTATCTCCTGGGCTTTATTATTTTTTATTTTTTTGTTCAGGGTTTTGTAGGGCAAAAAACAAAGTCTGTGTAAGGTAGGATTCCCCTGTGTACGTACACACACATCCTGTCAACATACAGAGTGATGGAGACATGCTTGCTTGCACACACTCTCTCTCTCTCTCCCTCTCTCTCTCTCTCTCTCTCTCCTCAGGCGTGTCTGCAGGTGGATCCCAGCTACAGTTAGAACTGCGTTTCTGTCTCTCTCTCTCTCTGTCCCTACTCTGGCGTCTGCGCAGTCCTGCAGCAAGAGCTCGTCACATCCGTCTGTCCTCCACTCCTCATCCTCCATGTCTCCATCTAGCACTTGTCCTCCTTCCAGACTGCTTCCTCTCTCCTTTCTCCCTGTTTCTCTAAAGCTCTTTTGTCTCTCACACTGTCTTTCTATTTCTTGCTTTTTTTCTATTCCTCATTTCTCTGTGTCTCATTCACTGTCCACTTTGTCCCTTCCTTTAACTTTTCCTTTTAGCTCTTTCTAGTTCTCTCTCTCTCTCTCTCTCTCTCTCTCTCTCTCACCGCCTCTCTCTCATTCTATAATTCAACTTTTTTGTAAACGTTCTTAAATTTTTTTTGCTAATTTTCTTTTTTTCTCTGCTAACCTTTTCTCACTGCTCTCTCTCTGTCTCTCGTTCTCCCTCTCTGTCTGCATTCTCTTTCTTTCTCTCACACCCTCTCTCCCTCTTGCTTTCAGCCTTTCCCCTCACCCTTTTTTATTGCTGTTATCTTTCTCTCACTTTTCTGTCTCTATCATGTCTTTACTTTTGTGCACTTTCTCTTTTTCCTCCTTCCATCTCTCTCCCTCCTGCTCCATCTCTTTCTCTGACCCCACTCTCGGTTTCTTGTTTCTTTTGTTTGGTTCCCACTGCCCTCTCTCACTCTCTCGTCATGACAGTTTAAAAGACGTTGCCAAAACAAATGAATATAAAACTGGTTCAGATAAACAATAACAAATAAGGAGGAATAAAATGCTCCTTAAGAGCGACAGTAAAGGGGATGTGAGGGTCTCTCTCGCTCTCTCTCTTTCTCCCCTGTCATGAGAGAACTGTTCTCTGATTCGCGCTGACCTCACAGGAAGTTGACCTCATTAGTAGAGTTTACAACGGATGTGTTCTTCCTGCCAGGGACCCCGCCCCACCCCTATACCACCTGACACCCCTGCCCCACCCCTTGCCCACCTGTCTCAAAAACTATCAAACTTATTACTGTGAAATTCTGAGTGCTTAAAAAAAAACACCAGTGCATTAATGAAGCCTAGGGAGTGTGTTTCCTCTTTGTGATTACAGTTTACATTTTATTCCTAGACCTGATGTGCATGTGTGTGTGTTTGTGTTAATGAATACAAGTCTGTAAAGCCAGACCAGGCACCTCCTAGCTCTCGACCTCTCAGACAGTTGACTCCCAGAGGTCGAGCTCGATGTGTGTGTGGTCTGGCTGTTTGGGCTTCAGATGATGTCTAACCTTATGGACCTGTTACGATCTAGGTGCAATGGCTACTAAAGTGCGGAGACATGACTCACGGGTCCATCCTTACCAAAGGATAGTGACCGCAGACAGAGGTTAGTTAGAGAGCACACTTCCTATATGTCTTTTTTTTTATTTTTTTTTTTTTATTATTTCTAAAAAACAACTGCGTTTAATGCAAAAAAAAAAAAAGACTATCTAGAACATATGGTGAAGGTGATGTGTACTGATGTTTTTTACCACATTATTGATGTACAGATGATGCAAGAGGCGTTCACGTCAAAGCGGGACTTTTAATATTTTGCAAGTTAAAACCTTCCCGCTACACTAATGCACTCATCGAAAGGGTTTTGATCGAACCACTGGCCTCCCAGGAATTCCTTTAATGGCTTGGAGCGAGGTCAGGACTGTATGCGCGGATGTGGCGATAAATCCCAGCCAAGTTCCTATAAAAAAATAAAAAAATAAAAACCAGGACGCCTTTTGGTGATGAAACCAGTCACTTTTTTTTCTTCCTAAACACTTCCGATGTTCTCGACTGCAGTGCGCTCTCCGAGCAACCCCTCGCCCCCCTGGTCGGTTGTCCTTCATCACCGTACTGTGCCTAAAGATGACCCCAGGGTGTTGTAAATCTTTGTTCGTTCACCAGAAATTCCATCACAAGTCCCGGTTTGACTCGAACGCCGCTTGTGTATGTATATTAGCACTGAGAACCCGAGCTTTGTCTCACATTCCTTTACTGTGACGCTTTACTTTTAAAGCTAGGAATATTTATAATACTTGAGGTTGCTTTATTACTGTAGAGTAAAATTTTTTATAATTTTTTTTAAATCCACATTTCATCCTCCTGTTTACCTCGTCTGCAGACCTGCCAGCCCGCACGCTTTTCAGATAAGAACTGTCTAAGTCTTGACATCGGATTACGCTGCTACGAGTTAAAACACGTAAAAACAGATGCACCCCATTGACATGGGGGTTTTGAACGCTTTACTGAAAGCTCTGCCCACTACAGTTTTACACGAGGAATCCTTTGTCTTGATCTGATTTTGCGCCTTAAGTGACGGTTAATGTGGGACGCCGTAGGGACGCCAGACTACAATTATGCAGTCTGTGGGTCGATTCATTTCACTGACTCGACAGGTTTTAGATTCAGAATCGATTTGCATTTAACTAGTGTACACTTAACTTTACACTTAAAATTAAAACTGTTGATTCTTTTGAAAATACAAAACAACTGGTTTTCAGTTTTCCGCAAAATACTCTTGTTTTGTGAGATTAATGGTTAGTTCTTTACCGCCACTTACAGGACAGGAGGAAAAAATATGATCACACAAAACATGACATTAAATTAATCTACAATACGAGTGATGTAAAAATAGTATCTCATTATGATTTACTGTTCCACCGATGATGCACTTTCAGCTCGGCTAACAATTGACATACAAAATATAGACTGCTGTGCAGAAGTCTTGACCCTCACTTGAACACGCATTTCTCCATATTTTGCTCCTAGAGAGTCAGACTATCCTGAGTGTTTTTGTAGGTAGATTTGAGGAATAATTCTCCAGACTTCCTGAGGGACTTTTTTTTTTGACTGTCCAGGCAACCCGTACCTGAGCAGTTTCAGCAGAATATTTTTGGTTTGTTTAAGCCACACATTTTTGGTTTTGTTCAAGCATTAAAAAAATATCTAACTTAAGTCCTGCCCCAGTGAGAAACAGGTGCAGATGATCAAGAGATTAAATTAAATTAAATTAGATGATTAGTTCACTGCTGATGCTGAATGATGAGTGGCTGGAACAGACGAGAGGGGAAATGAGGTCGCTGCTGAGGTTGTTTTTTAAATCGTACCTTTAGGCACTTTGTAGCCTGTCGCAGTTAAACGTGTGCATGTTTCTTTAATTCAATGGCAGATATCGATCTCCTCCGATCCGGTCACGACGCAGGTCTGAAAAGATAAAACTGTCTTCAGGTGTTTCGAAGGAACCACGCGTTCGGTGGTTAGTATCCGATAGTTTTAGGGTGCAAATTAGCAAAAAAAAAAAAAAAAACTACGAGTTCTCCCTTGCTTTGTCCTCTCAGTGTTGGCAGGTCTGCATCTCAAATGGTTTTAATAAACACACACATTATATATACACGAGAGATGTGAGATATATGATTAGTATGTACGGTACTGTTATTTTATACTTTCTATTTTATAGGAATTGTATTTATGACTCCTGTACATAATTACAGAAACAAAACAAAAAAAAATGAATAAAGAGGGAATAATTTTTCTAAGACATAAACCGCTAGTGGTATTTATTTATTTACTTATTTATTTATTTGCTTACTTTATCTTTACCTGTGCGCCTATTTACAGTTACGCGCCTCTCTTAGCGCCCTGACGACTAATCGCTGTGTTGTAACACGCATTCCAACCCAAAAGATACTAAAACATTACTAGCTTTTTTTGTTTGTCTGTTTGGCTTTGGTTTGGCGGGGTCACCGGGGCGATGTTTATGCGCTCTTTTTACCTTTTAACGTTAATAACATCATAATTATAACAATGTGATTGCGGTTAAGGGAGGCGGGGCTATATGTTTTTTCCCCCCCTTTTTTCCCCCTCCCCTGGTCATGATGCACTTATAACCAGGTTCTGTGTGTGTGTGTGTGTGTGTGTGTGTGTGTGTGTGTGTGTGTGTGTGTGTGTGTGTTTCTTGGCTTACGGGTTTAGGGTGGATTTAAAAGAATGTTGCGTTCATTTCAGTGTTCAAAATGATGTCATTTCAGTCTCTTTCTTTGCTGACACTAATATCCTTTCTATCTTTTTTTGTTTTCCTTTTTTTTTTTTTTTTGTTTTTTTGTTCCTAACCACCTAGCCGCCACCGGCAACTAACAAATGACCTCTGACCTCTGAACTCTTCACCCAATGATGAGCCGCCCCAAGCCTGCCTGCTGAATCAGATTAACTGGTAATTGCCTTTTGCTAGCCTGTTGGACGCTGAGAAAACCAGAGAGGCACCTGTGACCCCTAACACACACCACAAACCGCAACAAGATCTCAAACGCCTACACACACACACACACACACACACACAAAAACAAAACAAACAAATTGTGTGATGATTTTTCTATGTTAGGCGTTTGTGTATTGACTGTTTTTTTTTTCTTCTCATATTTAATTTTCTTTCTCTCTATATCTCTATCTATCTTTTTGTCCTCCCCCCACAACCCCACCCCCCTCAAACACCTGCTTGTTTCTTTCTTTTTTTCTTTCTCAGTAACTCACGAGTCAGGTGATGTCATTAGTAGCGAAAATCTGCACTGAGTGGTTAATAAGCAATAAAAAAAAATCTTAATATTAATAAGATATATTATTTTCCTCAGTAACATAAACATCCTCACTGACGCTCCATAGTTTCAATTCGGATTATTTTTTTCCAAAATAACAAAAGAGCGAAAAGGAAGAAGGAAAGAAACCCCACTCACACACACCTGTTTTGTGTTATTGTCATGTGCAGCTCTGTTTTTTTTGTTGTTTTGTCCCACCTTTATTTCTTCCCCTCATCAGCACGGACACATTCTGGGTGCGCCTGAGTCGCATGGCTAAAATGATAGACTGCTTTGGGGGGGGATAAAAGCAGAAGATTTTTTTCTATTTTTTTTGTGGGGGGTGTGTGTGTGTGTGTGTGTGTGTGTGTGTGTGATTTTTCTTACTTTCTCTCTGTTTCTCTCTGTCTTTTAAACAAAAATACAAAAAATTCAAGCTTAATCAGACCTGCGATGTGGGTGCCACGCTTAGCAGGACAGGACAGGGGTCGCGAAGAGTTTTCCAGAGTATTCTCAGTACTAGGATGTTTTTTTTTGTTTGTTTGTTTTTTTTTGGCTGCGGAGATTTGGGCAGGAGGAGTCTCATGACTCACCTACGCCACCCCAAACCACCCCCCAGCCTCGACAAATACAGTGCCTGAAGTTTATACGTTTTGTCGTTTCTGTAATACTTTTTTTTTTTTTTTTTGAATGAGCTGTGAGACAAAAGACAAAAAAAAATGATTATAATAATAACAATAACAGAAAAAGTATTACGTGTGCTTATTTAGCCAAAGGGTTACAGTTTATCTTTATACGATTACGTTAAGCGCAAGATGGGTTTTTTTGTTTGTTTGTTTGTTTTTTAAAGTCTAGAATGCTTAAGGAAACGTGTGTGACGTGCCTGTGTTCGTTTGACTTCTGGTCAAATCGCATGAAAAAGACAATAATCCCTCAGCCACTGTGCTTCAGTCTCGCTCGACTTAAACACTAAGAATCATGATTAACAATCAGACAAGGAGTTTCTGTACATACCTGTGGTTTTTTTTTTTAACCCCCCCCCCCCCCCCCCACACACACACACACACCAACCTTTAAAATCAAGTCAAGTTTAAAAAAAAAATTCTATTTTTTGTTTTATTGTTTATTAAAGCAAAAACAAAAAATCAAAAAAAATTCTAATAGCGCTCATCCAAAATGTGTCCCTCCACTTTTTTTTCCTTTTTTTAAACACACAAAAAGTGTCATCTAAGTTCTCAAGAAGAAAAAAAAAAAACCTAGGATGTGAAAGCCATGTCTGCCTGTTCAAATTGCTTTATACATACATGATTCTATATATAAATATATATTAAAAAAAACAAAAACGAATCTATATCTGTATACAAGTGTAGATAACGTCGTCGCGTATTAAGATGCTGATACGATCAAAATTAGATACTTTTACAGGGTGCTGGAGAAGAAAATATATTTTTGGCAATTTTAGCTTTTTATACTTCACTTGCAGTTGTACAAAAAAAACTAAGAAAAAAAAAAAACAAGAAGGACAAAGTTTGAGGAAAAAAAGGATGATTTTGCTCTTGGCGATGATGAACAGTGTTTTGTTAATTTTTTATTAGTATTTTTTTTTCTCCTGGTCTAAGCATTAAAGCGAGGGGAAGTATTAGAAATTTGTAAAAGAGGGACAAAAAAGTGCCTTATTGATGGGTCTTTTTTTTTTTTCGTCTTATTTTCCTTTATTTTTCTTTCTTCTTCCGAGTTACATTGTGTTCGGTAAAAATTGTGCGACAGCGACACCGGTGCTTAGCGCATAGAGAAGGAGAACGCGTGATTAAAAGTGTGGAGTTCGATCGATCGTCGCCCAGCTGTGCCACTCAATCTACTCTATGCAAAATAAAAAAAACAAACAAAAATAAAAAACAAGAGAGATATAGATATAATAAATATATATAAAGAATAGCAGTCATCTGACCAGCTAACTACGTGCCATGATTTGTCTTCCCGAGATTAGGTTAATGTTTCTCTCTCTCTCTCTCTTCCTTCATCCCTCCCTTCTGTTCTTCTTCTCTTTATGCCATTTGAACAAAAGATTTCCCAAGTTTTTCAGTTTCTAATCTGTCTGTTCTGTATTGTTACTGTTTGAAGCAAACTGCCATTCAAATAAAAAATTTCAGATTTTTTTCTATTCAAATTTCATGACCTGTTGCGTTCAGGTTTTTTTTTTTTTTTTTTTTAATAAATAAAATTCCTCAGCTGTTTCGGACGCCTCGTTCCTACAGCCGTGCCAAAAACCCATCGCCGGCTCGTATTAAAAATTTGTCGGCTACTTAAGCATTTAAATAATTACAAAATAATAAAAAAATAAAAAAAAAACAACCTTTAGTGGTATTTCAGATGAAATTCTTCAACTCTATGGCAGCCTGTTTCACTCTGTCCTCTCGAGCTGTTACACAGGAAAGGTCACTTTGTTTTTGTTTGTTAGTTTGACGCTCTTTTCCTTTTTTTTTTTGGTGGTTATTTTTTGTAATGAAATGCAATATCAGACTGGAGGTTTGAGAAGACAGCCCTGACTCAGAAGCAGTATTACGATGAAAAATGCCCTCCGCGATGTTACTACATGCTGTCGGTCATGTTGTTTTAAAGGTCGATTTAAGTCCATCAGGTCTCTAGAGAAATCTCTTGTATTCTCTCCTGCCTGCCTAATACATGTATAATAATGTAATTTACAATCATTGTTACAGGTTTCTAATGTATTTTTCTAACTTCATTTTATATGTATATTATAAAATCACTCTTCTGGATTTTTTTTTCTTTCTTTCTTTTTTGTTTTGATGCCCACTACAATTTTTTTGTTGTTTTTTTAAACTCACCTCAGTTTTTGCTGTCTCACTCAGAAACTCGAGTCTCTCGTGTTGGGAGCGTTGCCTTTCCAACATTTAGATTTTCATTTCCTTTGCCAGTCTTTAGCTTGTTTAACTCATTAGCGACTTTATTAATTTTTTTTCTTCCTCTTGTCAAGATTTTTACATGCTTGCATTTAGTTTTCATGGTGTATGCTGTTATTTTCTTATTAACTCCTCCCCCTTGCCATTTATTTTAATAAAAATATTCTTAGTAAGAATTTTACTAACTTTGCTGATATTTTTTTTATTTGTCTGTCTTGTTTAACCTGTTGAATGAATGTACTACTCTTGACCTGGTTCACGGACTAACACGATTTAGAGTTTAAAAAAATTTTTTATATATATATATAATAAAAAAACAGAGATGAAGGAATCACACTAACACACTGCACTACAATACACACACTTATAACCTGCTTAGAAATACACCTAAACACTGGATCTTGGTTATGGGGACACACACACTAACTGGAAAAGTGCACGATCCGGTCCATCTCCTCACTTTGCTCTGATGACTTGAACACACTTTCTGTCTCATACATGTGCACAAACACACTCCACTGAGTTTATGTTGAACTTTTAACTTGAGAGCACTTAAGGCTCTTGGAACAATTAGTTAATTAGAATTTAGAAAATTAAAAGTCCTGTTCTGGGAAAATAATCAACAACTGGGTAAGTTATGTTTATTTCTCTCTTACACTAAAGCAAATTTTTCAACAACACATTAAATTTACTTTCCTCTTAAAATCAAAACCAAGAAGCAAGTTCGTTCCTGTTGTCACTTGCGTTATAGCAGCTGCAGACGGTCCTTCCTTCACCAGCTCTTTCAATATGAAGCATTAAAACGAAAATATTTTACATTCATGGATGAATTAATTAAAAACAACACAGAAGATTTTTATCTAAATGTTTCAACTTTAACTCCAACCATTTTAACACCATCATTGTGGCAATAACTCCCAGCCGAGTTTCTGTCTTCTGTAACTGTCGGTTTCACGCCACACTTTCACCAAAACCTTTGTCAGAACATGTGACCTGGTGAGTTGGTGCCACCATGCAGTTATAGGAGATTCACGTCACTCACCGCTATGATTAACCGGAAACACTCGGATCTCTTTCTGTGCTCATGACAAGTCCCGGTTTGACTTGAACACCCCAAATTGACCCTTTCTGACCAATCAGAGCCCAGAATAACAGAACCTCTGACAAGAACCCTGGATTATTAGGGTGATTTTCTTCTGATTCCTTCAACACCACATTAATTTGCCGGCTAGTACTAATAATTAAAAAAAAAATTAATCATTTAAAAAAAAGAAACGTACCTTTTTAAAAATCAATTTATAGATACAGTAAATTTGAATGTCTCAAAACAAGTTAGTTTTATGTACATAGCTATAAAAGTCATTCCCTTATCAGTGTTATTTTTTAAAATTAAAATAAAACAAACAAAAAAAAAAACTCATCTGTCAGCTTTAGCTACAGTTTTAACCGCGAGTGCTAAAAGTTGCATCTCTTAGCATATTAAATAAATGTCAACCATGATACTTCTCTTATTTCCACTTTTAGTTTTTAAAAATCCTTTTGGAAGGAGTGAAACTTCTCAAATAACATCTCCAAAGCGAGCACTTTAAAATAAACCCATGACGTAAAAACACGACACTTCTTCACAACTGTGCTGCTCTACGATACGACTCGGTAATCAGGAAGCTTTTCATCAGTGGAGTGATAAATAAAACCTGCCCGTCTTTACTCCAGGGCGAATTCGACAGCCGACATACGGAACGTTCCATCATATTCCATCATGACAAATTCTTACAGCTCTTCACACCGTTTCAAAATTTTCTCCACTTACAACAAAAATCCCCTCCATTTATCCCAGGTGCATTTAGGGGTTTTTTTGTTTCTGCTTTTTGAGCGCCGCGTGCTCTCGCAGGCCGTCGGTGTCGTGGAAGTGCCTTCCGTCAGTGCAGAGTCTATTTCAGCTTCTCGACTGCTGACAATAAATAAATATATATTTTAAAATGTATGAATATAAACAAGCTTGTACTTGCGAGAGCTGCTTGTCTCGTTGCCATGGAGACAGAACGATAGTTTCATCAACGTCCAACATGTTTATGAAATATTTTCTTTTTTTATTTTATTTATTTATATATATATTTTTGCCTTACAGCTTTTTTTCCTGTTCTTTTGAAACCTCAAGCACAGTTAATAACGCATACTAATTTGTTTCGGTTTGGTTCTCCTAATCCTGACATCGGTTTCTTCTTCTTTTTCCTTAAAAATCTTTAAACTGTTCTCTCACTAATTCACCAGCTGTCTCGACTGACGCACATGCAAACATTAACTTTCATTAATCTGTTTTTTGAGACCCGCTTTAACCCACTGAGTGATACAAATACACGTTTAAAAGAAATCTTTTACCATTATGAGTCAATTTTGTTCTAATGCTTTTTACACATAAAAATAATAACAAACGCCCCCATTAACTCCGCATAAGACTAAGACTTTAGATTGCGACTGTTATGCTAGACAAATTTTTTTTGCTTGTTTGTTTTATGAGGGAGACATTTTCAACTTTTGAATGTACAATATACACAAACCTTTAACTGAGTCGCTTTTTTAATATTGATTTCAAATTTTCAGATTTTTTTTTTTTTTTGCCAAATGGCAACAGTATATTCCTTTATGTTATTCCTGTAAAGTTCTGTAAAAAAAAAAAAAAAAGAATAAGCTTCTCTTACTGTATTTTTGTAGCCGCTCCACTTTACTATTCAGATGAAGAAACAATTATTTCTTTACTGGCTGGAATTAAGGGATACGAAAGCTCAAGGAATTTCAAGCACTGCCATATCGCTCGCTCAAATATAAAGGGGGGGGGGGGTTATATTGTTATTCTGGGTTTTTATGAATTTTCACAAACTGGGCCTCATTTATCAGATCATGTGTGAAAAAATTTATTTGTGAAACGTTCATTTACAAAAATATTTACACCAAAAATTTGAGAAATTTCTGCATTGGTTGAAATGTTACCCTCAGTTTTGGTCCTAAATTTGTGGAAATTTACATATAAGACGATTCAGTAATTTATAGAAGCCCTGAATCGTATTGTTTGAGGGTTTTTTGTTGTTGTTGTTGTTGTTGTTGTTGCAGTCATTATTTTTGATGTAGTATCTTAATATATATATTTTTTTTACTTACAAAATACTGCGATACAGAGTGAATAACGTAATGACTCTGAGTAAGCCAAAGTAATGAGATACTGAAGCCAAATGAGATCCTGAGTTAAAATTAATTTCCTAAATCGAAAGCATGAGATACAAGTCAAAGTCTGAGATAAAGTCCAAATAATGATTTGGTATTTCAAAATAATGTGATGCACAAGAAGATCTGAAAGGCTGAGATGTTGGTATCCTGTCTTTCACTAGTACAAATTTATGTATAAGATGATTTAGAAATGTATGGACGCCCGAACCTAATGGTGCAGGCGGGTTGGTTGGCTAGTTTGTCACTATTTTGCTTCAGTATCTGGCTTTTCTGAATTGCAAGAAATTGAGTGAAACGGTAATAAGATACCAAATGAAACTTGAGATATATGTTAAAATACATGCAAAATTAATAATAAGATCCAAATAATCATATATTAACTCAAAAGAATGTTTAAAATTAAACATTAAAATTAAATGACACATTTAAGACTTAATATAATGACACCAAGTAACAATGAAATATTAAATCTAATTTCAATCTAAATAAAAAATACTGAGATACTGAATGAAAATAGAGATACTATATTGGAATTATGATATATATTTGAAAATAATGAGATACTTGATCAAAAATAATGACTTAGTAGTTCAAAATAACCAGATATTCAAAAAAATTGAAATCAAAATGACAAATCTTTAAAGACGAAACAATGCGACACTGAATAAGCAAATACTAAGAATAATAACTTAATAGATCAAAGGAACGATGAAAACCGTATTCATGTGTTTCAAATCCTGCGTTTTGCTCTTGAGTAAATATGAGACTCGCTGCGGTACAGAAGTCCTGAATCGCGAGGTGTATTTTTTTCCTAACTGCTTATATAAATAAGGATATATTATCTTAAATCAAAAAACTTTTTTTGAAGTAAAAAAAAAAAACTGATTATAGCGGTTTCTAAAACAACTCTTTCCTCAAGTCATATAACTTTATGCTGTTTAAATCACTGATTCACCTGAATAGCGATTCAGTTCAGACGAACGTAACAGGAGTTAATGTGAGTCTACGACAGCCGACGCGCTGCAGTGGCTGAACTGAGTTACTGGAAGATTTGACCTTCTATAGAGTTTTCTGAGAGTCAGTAAATTAGCTGCGACCCGGAACGCGTTCGATCCTTTAAAGCTGCTTCGATAATCAGCGACACGGAGACGTTTGTAAATCTGACAGGAATGTTTATTGTTCAGTTTCACATTTATCACAAGATTGATAGACGAGGCCCGTTGATTCTCCTGCCACAGAAAGTCAGTGTTTAAAGAATGTTGATTTTAAAGTTTGTTCTAAAATTCTAAAAAGGGGAAAGAAGTATTTCTGCATACAGTACAGACGCTTTCGCTGTCTTGTGCTTTGAGCTGAAACCAAGCCGTTGTTTCAGAAAGTTATCGGACCATAAAGTGCCTTCAGTGGCTGTTCCATACCACAGTCAGTAGCTTCATACCATCCGCGCGCTACACACAGACCTCTGAAAGGGAAGCGCTGCCTTTTAATCTGCTTTTTTAATCATCAGATGTGAAAACATTCCTCCTTGGACTGCAAACTCTAGTGCTTCTGCCAACGCGGCACTCAGGGGGTTAAAGACAAGCTACTACTACAACTACTTCTACCAAATCTTTAAAAAAAAAAAAATTGAAAAGAAAAAAAAAAATCTGGGCATAATAATCTACTGGAGCTTTTACTTTGGTTTTTGTTTTGGATTTTTTACTTTTTTTTTATTTTTATAATTAATGCATTTTTTTGTTTTCTTTCTTTCTCATAATTTGTATGATGTTTGAAGTCCAAACATGGAAAGCGATAAAGGTGCACTAAATCGCTGATTTTTTTTTCTTTCTTTTCTTTGTGTTCTAAGACAGTATGTAAAGTTATTTTTTAATCTGTGTTGTTGCCTTGTTTTATAAATAGAAAAAAAAATGAGGTTAGGGGAAAAAAATGTACAACATGATATGTTGCTCATGCTGGTGGATAAAAAAAAAAGAGAGAGAGAGAATACTGTGATGTGTGCAATAAAGTATTTACAACTGGATTCTGTGGTTGCTGTATTTTGGAGTTCTCAGACTGCAGGTTGGGAAAAACTGTCATAAATCTGGAAGGTTCGGATATGATTTCATATAGAGGATGGAATTTTTTTTTTAACATTTCATATTATTTAAACATTTTATACTTATTAAATGTGTACATTATACATTTTATATATTTTTATTTGAGTTTCATCTTATTGTAACTGTATATTTGTAGTTTTAAATTTTATATTTTCTCCTTTTTGTTTTTTTCAACTTTTTCTAGTGCAATTTGCCCCTTGCCTTTTTATTCTATTTCATTTTTCCTTTTTAGGTCACAAACGGTCATAAAAGCATTTCTTTGCATATGGTTGTGTACGTGACAAATACAATTTGATTCCTTAATATAGTTTAAACACCTTTAGTCTTAATCAGATACTGGGTTCTGCCTGGAAAAAAAAAAAAAAGCAGTCCTTCAATTATTCATATTTCTATTTGTTTACAACATCAGGTGTATCAGGTTACGTCTCTAGTAGGCGCTATTTTGGTCTATTTATTGCAGAGCTTTCTATTCCTGAAGGTTCCACAAACAGTGAACACTTAGGCAAAGTCAACATTGTGTAAAGTGTTTATCAGGATTAGATTTGGAGGAAAAGTCGAGCTTGGATAACAAACCTGTAATAAGTGGTTGTGTTGCCTGGCTCACGTCGTGGGTGTCAGTAGACAGCAGTCGCTTTTCTTCTATTCGCATCTCCTCCAGGCATGGGAATTTGACCAAACTTTCACAGAATCTTTTTAGAGAAATTTCAGATTTTTAAAATAACATAATTTTTTAAAATAATGTTTCTTCATGGGTTCCTGGGTTCTTCATGGTGGTGGTTTGAATCTGGGATCTTCCAATCAAGAGTTCAATGCCTTAACCACGATAATCATTATATTCTCCAACCTGTCTGTACCTTCCTTATTTCAAAACAACAAAATGAATTTTTTTTTTTAAAAAACAGCAAAAGTGAAAACACAGAGAAAATAACAAAATAAAAGTGAAAATAACATCAAACATAACATCAAAAGCGCAGTGATATTAAGTTGACTACAAGCCTCATCCGATTAGAAACAAACACACGATGTTCAGATGGTGACGGTTTACTTTGTGCTGTGAAATTTGTTGTTGTTTGTTTTTAAGTTTGCTGTTTTTTCGTTGGGTTGATCAAATTATGTATTTGTTGTGCATTTTTCAAATTAGTTTTTTGTGTGTGTGTGTGTGTGTGTGTGGTCAGAATAGCTTTTTCCACATTTTTATTGTGGTTTTTAGTTTTTCTTTTTTTTTCTTTTTTTTTTAGAATTTGCTTTTGTGTTTTTGTTTAGTATTTTGCACTTTAGTTACCTTTCTGCTCAAACCAGAAACACTAAAACTGCCACTATACTGTGACGTGACGTACACACTCTTCATGTTTCACCCTTTTTTATATGGAAATTATACAGGACCTTAAGTGCATTTCATAATTTTTTAGAATTGTTACGATTGTTTAATCAAATTCCAATTTTGTTTTTCACGTACACAACCATACACAGTATAATATGCAGTGAAAAAAAGCTTATACAACTGGCCATGACCTAAAAAGAATGAATCCTCCAGAATTAAATAAATAATAAAATAATAAACATTAAACAATTATATTAGGCTGAAAATTTAGATATTTACAGTTATTTAAATATATTTATATTATAATTTATATTATATTTATATTATTACAGTTATTTTATATATTTATTTATAATATTTCAAAAGTTGTAAACAGTGTACAGACAGAAGTGTCGGTTATTTCAGAGTAAAACTGGAAGTGTAATCTGGGTCTCATTGATACTGTTTATAAATCATTTAAATGTATTTGAGACAAAAGTGAAATTCAGTGTTTCAATGAAGAAAAAGACAATTAAGATAAGACAATTAATAATATATTTTTTAAATTAATAATAAGAAAAGTTTTATATTTTATACAATGAAATAGCTAAAAAAAACAATTCATATTTAATTTTAAAAAATCCTTTGTTCTTCAAAACCCGCTGGATCCGGCTGGGTATAGAGTCAGACAGACGTCTGCGGTACTCTGGTGTCACTCGCTCAATCAATCCGCGCCTGCTCGATCTCTTCTGAAGATCACCTGGAGAAATTAATCCCGGAGTTTTATCCATGTTTGTGCGGCGCTGGACAAACCCGGCTTCAGAGGGTTAAAGTCTGGACTCATACAGTGTTTGTTCCAGTCATTAACTCAACCAGCTGATTCTAATTAACACAATTCTTCAGCCAGATAAAGTCAAACTAATTAACAGGGAGAATTATAATGCACAGCTTTTCTCTTTTGTAAATACAAGCAATTTCACTTTTGTCTCAAGACTTTGAGCCTTTTGAGACCAGTGTAGGTTCTTATAAAGGACAAATTACATTGTCTTAATACTTTTGGCCACACAATATATATATACATATATAAACCCAAAGAATGAAACTTCTAAGATGTCTTGTCTTCCCATCCAGGGTGTACTTTGTCTAGTGCCCTAAGTCTCCTGGGATAGGCTCCTGACACCCCCCCCCCATACCCCCCCCCTACACACCCACACCTCCGCATACACAACCTATATTTTAGGTGAATAAATTTATACCCAAAGAATTAAAGCCTAACATTCTGAATGACATGTTGTGGAAATTTTTGATCGGAAGATTTTGGTTTGTTCACTCAAACCTGTTACCTGTGAAAGTGTTTGGAGCGTCTCGAATATCACGAGTTAAATGGGAAGTTGCATCATTCAAAGAAATCTCACAGAGAAGAAAAGTAAATTCACTCGTTCAGGGTAGAGTTTATTTCTCCACTGAAGTTGCGTACGGAGGAGCGAGGACGCGTTTATTCAGATTTAAACATTTTACATGTATTATAAAGGCATTTATTTCGCCATGGGATTATCATGGATATTAGTTTTAGATGTTGTGTTAAAAAAAATTTAATTGACCTAATTTGGAGTTACGCTATATGTATTGAATGGGTTTCTTAAATTCAATGTTGAAAGAATTATTATTATTATTATTATTATTTTTTTTTGCTCTTATATTTGTGTGAATGTAAAATATTCCAGTGTCATAGCTAACGCATTTTTATGTATTTACATGAAGCACAAATTTAACTTTCATATTATGGCTGATGTAAATGTCTCTTAAGGTTAGGTCAAAATACACATGTAAGAAAATGCAATTTAAAACTCAAGCAGGAAAACAGTGAAAATGCAAAACAGACAAAACATCGCAGATTAGTTTAAACACAGAACTGAGTGTGTGCACATTTTTAACCTTACGTAAAAAAAAAAATTAAAAAAAAAGCCTAGTATTAGTTTGACATTAACCGTTTTGGAAAGAAACTCGTCTAGAACTCATGTACACTTTTTTCTCATTTTATTTAGAAAAACACGTGCAAAGAGAAAAAAGTGCTGAATGTCACAGACGACATTGTTTCAAGATTCAAAGAACTTTATTAATCCCAGAGGGAAATTACTTTGTCTTGGTTACAGTTGCTTTGATTTATTTACCGGGAAGAAAGGAAAGGAGTAATAGATTAGACAAGGAAAAAGTTCAAATTAAAGAAATTAAAAAATGAAAACAATAATAATAATAATAATAATAATAATAATAATAAAATGAAAAAAAATTATTAATATACAAATTTTGCACTTGGAATGGAAATGGAAAAGAAAGAAATTACACAAATGGTACTGAATCAGATGTTGCACTTGGGACTGATATTGAGTTCTGTGAACAGTAGAGTATTAAGGTTCAAGATTGAACCAAAAGGGTTAAATACAGTCCAAACTCTTGATGCAAAAGTTGCCAAATTATGAAGAATTCTTCGAAGAACTGAAACTTTGCAGGATATTTGCCTCGGCATACGAGCGAACAAACCGAGCAGAACCAAACCAAACAGCGACTAAGTCGCACGTACGTCCGGGAGCCGTTCAAAACATAACACCATGGGTTTAATCAAGGACGGTAGCACGAAGAAAAGGGAGCCGCTTTCAGTTTGTTTTTAAAGCCGGCGGTGCCGAGAGGAATCATACAGGAAGATTAAATGAGGTGTAATTATTAGAGAATATAGAGAATTCATCATTTCATATTTTACTTCTTTTACACGTCTTTATCAAATGGTTGAATTGTTTTTATATACAATCATATGATTATAGTGTTGGAAATTGGTAATATTGTTAATATTTTGGGGAGGCTGGAACGGATTATCTGCTAATTAATTCCTGTGGGAAAACACGTTTCACAATACGATCCTCAAGAACTCGCCTCTGGAACGGATTAAATTCGTATGTTTGGGTCCACTGTGAAGTAAAAATGTTCCTCGTAGACTTTCTATTATAAAACGAACCAAACCAACAACACACAAACTGCGTCCAGATCACCAGAGACGGATTACAGACGCGTAGGAAAGAGACTCACCGCGTCACTTCTGTCTAATGTTGTTATCGAGCGTTTGAAATTTGTGTTTTTGCGAATCCTGACCCGGTTCGCGCCCGTCACACATCGCCCGACTCTCGGCCCGTTTCACTGATTTAGACATCAGGGCCCGTATTCACAAAGCTTCCTAGAATTCTCTCAGAGCTCCTATCTTAGCCTAAAAGTTCCTAGCTGGGAGTCTTAGACTAAAAGTGATTTAGGAAACTTTTTAGAGCAACTCTGAGTAAGGAAAGTAGAAAAACTTTTATCTTAGTGAGGGGGTGTGGTCGACCCTGTTGCTAGGGATGATGCAGCAATTCAAGGACTGTGATTGGTTGATAAAACATAACCTCTGACCTCTGTAAAGGTCTGTTTGCGCTCTTTGTGAAAATAGAACATGATAATAGAATAAACAGTCAAATCATAATGTTTGTATATAATGAAATTGTATAATCATGACTACAGGCTACTTTATGCAAAGTTTGTGTTCTAGGCTAAATGTCTTAAAGCTAATTAAAACAGCCAAATGTTGAAAATGTGTCGACTTTTGAAGCAACCAATTTCTACACAGTAGTTACTATATAAAAGTTCTTACATTTATGAATCGTACTGATTTTATTATTTGTGATCCATTTCAGATTGATGGGAGCAAAATGGCTCAGCTTTCACCAGTTTACATGATCACAGGACAGTTTATTTTAGGTGCACTTTTGCATGGTATGGAGTCAACAATCCAAGAAAGATGTAAGGGGGTAAAACAAGAAGAAAACCAAACTGGACAGAAGAGCAGCGTTTGCTTTTAGCTTTATGTTTAGTATTTGGAGAATATTTCTTCTTTCTGCCATTTTGTCCTCTGCTATAGAAACTTGTAAGCCTCTTAAAAGTCCTCGTCTCTACTCTTAACTATTTTAGGAGCTGTTTTTAGGGCTAAGATGTTTCGTGAATCATTTTTAGCTTAATTAAGATCCTAAAATTAAGGGGAAATTCTAATAAAATGTCATAATTCTAAGAATTTTCTTAGAATTCCGTCACTAGGAGCAACTTTTAGGCTTTTTTAGAAGCTTTGTGAATACGGGCCCTGATCACTTGGTGTGTGGGACAAGGGATTGTACACCCTATATAGCGCACTAACGTTCCATTTAACACTGTTTGGGATTCGACCCCGGAACATGGAATTTAATGTAGCTGACATTCTGAAGTAAATCTTATAAGATTCACAGGCCTGTCCACTACCTCAGTGGTTTATTCTCCTTACCTTTTGGCTATACAATTTAAAACTACTTTCACCCCTGTTAATTACACTGTCGCTCACGGAAGTATACGAGTTAGCGGAGCAAAATAACTGGTTAAATAAAGAAACCATTTATAATCTGATGATAATAACTGGTGTTTGTGAAACTGTTGTAACTGAGAGGGAGTGCTGTTGTGCTAAATATCAGCACGGATGTGATGCCTTCAGTACTGAAGGCCTGTGTCTTCATGACTAATATAGAATAGAGACTGTAATGTAAAAAGTAATGCAACACAATACAGCAGCGCCCCCTTGTGTAGAACTCGTTGCGTGCAAGTTTTGTCTCCCTGGCGTCTTCAATCTTACATCAAATAACTTTTTGAATAGGACGGCACACCCTTGACTCAATGTCCTGTAACCTGTGATCCATGCACTCAAGAAACTCATTCCTATGCTCGGTTTAATTCGGAGAGTCTAAGCTTGTTATATAAGCTTGTTTATAGATTATGTTGATAGTTAGTATGGAAAAACAATATTTAAAAGATAAGCATTATATGACATACTTTTAAAGTAGACACATCATACAGTTTTTTTTTAAAGGGACAAAATCTCATGGCACTGTCATTAAATTGTTTATACAAATTTATTTAATTAAATCTGCACTGGAATATACATGTTATAGTTATATGTTATATGTTCCAATTTTAATATATATTTCTAAAAGGTCCATCTCTTGTAGGATATATTTCAGCGCTGTGTTTTTTTTTTCCTTTCGACAAAATGTTCATCAATTAATAATTATCCTAGAGACACTTTACAAATTCTGAAGCATGAGCTGAGATTGATTATTCATCCTCACACTGCGGTTAACACGACCACCGATGTGAATCAATTTGTAATATCTCTGCTTTGCTCCTACAGCCACACTGGTGAGTTGTCTACTAGCCCACACTACACAGCGCTCTCCAGTTGGAAATGAACCAAATACCCTTAACAGAGTGGGATGTCTGTGTGCATCATTCAGACTTCTAATGACAATCTAAACATTCAGTAAAGCACCTCTGGTTTCAAAATTGTACTAGTAAGCCTAATTAAACCACCTATTGTGAAATCTGAATTCAACAGTTTCTACAGCCATCTGTCTGAAGAATTTGAGAGATCATAGGAAACAGGAAAAATATTAAATAACATTATATAACATATATAAACATTTAAATTGTAAAAGTTGACCATGATGTTTGACTCACTATTAAACACAGTTGTCCTGTGCACGTCTGTCTCCCAGACAACAATCTTCAGCTTTGTGCATTAATCACAGGAACACTGTGATTAATTTAGTTTCTGACAAAACAGAAACGCCATTATACTTCATTTAATGCTTCTACAAACATATGTCAAGTCTTGCATTATTTTTTAATTCGGTTTAGTGGTCGTGTGCTCAAATCTCTGTGCTTCGTAAAGACTTGTGCTTGAACTGGTTTCTGCCACATGTCAGGTCAGTTTATATTTAAAAAAAAACATCAGTCAAATGAATGCATGTAAAAAAAAAAAAATTTTTATTAATGAAGGAACACATTTACAAGGTGTTTGTCAATCTGTGGAAGAATAAACATGAACAATTTGTAATGAATTGCAGGTGATACAACAATATATTACTATCACATAAAAAATCACAACACAGTTTTCTCACATCATGAACAGTGTATGTAAATGTATTTAAATTTACTTGTTGTTTTAATGCTTTACTTTTTGGGGTACAAATTATGCATCTGTTCTAATGTAACTCAATGGACATGACTTAATATTGTGATACAAAAACGGTGCACTAATCAATAAACTTAACGATAGTTTACATTAGAAAAACTATCTACCTAATAATCATCTGTATTCGTCAGTAATCCCTGACTAGACAAGGACAGAAATTTATTTTTCTGATTGATTTCAAAATATGGAGTTTTATATCCCTGAGCAAAAAAAAAATCCTTTCATCATTTTAACCTACAAACATTTTTCTTTTTTTGTGTGAAATACATTCCATAGATAAAAGAGCCGTAGTGCAAATTGTGCTAAATGTACAAATTTCATTCCTCAGTGGTTAAAGTGCTCAGTTTGTTTAGGGGCATCTCTTTCAGTAAAAACTCATCTGGACGTGTAACTTTCACAGAACTCCTCACTGAGACTTCCTGAGTCACGACAAAATACAGTAAACTGTTTGGCATAAATTATATATTTTTCCTTTTTTTCCCAGTAACTCTAATTATAACCGGTCAACTAAGACATGTTTGGTGGTTGAGGTTTTCTTCTGTAGCCAGCAGACCTTATAAAGAGGGTTTATTAGCTAACAGTTTGACTGCTTAAAGCATCACACCTAAACAATTAGCGGCAAGCGACACCAGACTGCATGCTGAGAAAGAACGTGATTCAGCTTCAAAATGTCACTAGTAAATGTCCAGTTCTGCAACATTGTTCTGTCCATATTTATGAGTAATAATGTGATACGCTATACATGGTGGGCTAAACTGCTAGCTACGATCTCCTTCTTACTCCTGTGGAAACCTGAAGAAGCAAACTTGCATTTTCAAACATGTCTTGGTTGACAGATAGCCGGCTGTTCACGCACGTCAGGGAATAACAAGAGGCTGGGATCACCTCACTGCTTGAGGTCTGATAACAGTTTCCGGAAGTTTTCCAGTTCTCGAATACTTGTTGAAATTCTGAAAAAGAAGAAAAGGATATAACTTATTAGTACAAGGGCTTTCCCACATTCCCAAACTTTTTCATCCTGAACTGAAATTCTTGGTGGTTCTTGGTCAGTTATCTCTGACGTCACATGCCTTTATGATTCACCATTGGAGTACCCGCAACCGCCCACCATTACCTATGAATTGTCACGTACCTCCCGAAAGCATTGAAGAGGGAAACGATCTCCTGCCGACTCAACTGGAAGGACGGTTTGGCGTTACTGGACTGGGGAAGTGTTTCGATTTGCTTCTCTGAGAACAGGATCTTCAGAACTGTACCTAAACCCTGGGTCTAAATGAGAAATACAGAACTAATGTAATCCAGCATAGATACAAAATGTAAAAGTAATCTAGCATACTGTAGATACTTTGTTCAGATCAGTCATGGGACATTAGGGACAACTTTTGCTCGTCGTACCTGCAGTTTGCCCCACAGTCTACACTTGAAGCATCCTACGCAGTCCATGATCCTGGAGATGTTCTTAAAGGTCAGCCTGAGGTCTTCCTGATGAACAGACGAGCAACAGATCAGGTGACACAGTTTAATGCTTAATGCTTTTTTTTTTACTGAAAAGAAATGTAGGTGCCATGTACTGACTTTCAGTTTGGCTGCTTCCTTCTTATCGCCTGCAAACAGAGTGGTTTCATCAAAGTGCAATGGGAAAGACCTGGAAGGACAAATTTGTTGCTTTCAAATAAACATGCATGAAGAAAAAAAAACAATCTACCTCTTGTGTAATAAGCTGCTTATCATGCTCTTACTTGGCCATATAGAGGAGCTCTAGGAGCAGCTCTTTAATCTGCTTGTCCTGTTCCGGGTCTCCCGTGTACAGATGGATGGAGTGACGCTCAAAGAAAGGCAGGACTTTAGCCAGGGCACGGAGCTCGATCAGATAAAGGAAGTAGAGATTCCTCAGACGCTTAGGTCCTTCTCCTTTCGTCAGTTCTTCATCAAATCTCAGCTGGAACTCGGTAACGTTGGGACCCCACATCCTCTCAAACCAGTTATCTGATCAATAACAAACAGGAAGCAATGTTTAACGGTACTAGATATAGCTAGCTATATACATCGAGAGACTGATAGAGTGTGAGATGCTGACGGTTCTGGTTCAGGTTTAGAAAACAGTGTTTACTTTTTACTTTAAGGAAAATTTCTCGGCTCAAAGCGACATGTTAATTATACGTACATAATTGCAAAGATTTAAACAGAACATTAATGTGACTCACCATCCAGCAGGTACCTGGCACTCAGGTGAACGTTTATGCTAGCATGCAGTCCTGAGACGAGCCTGAAGAAGGCTCTTTTCTCCACACACAGACCTACATATGGAGAAAAAGCATGATAAAGAACAAAATGCGCACTTCAACACATGAACACATATGTGAGAAGCAACTGCTGCTTACCTTCCAGCCACTTGTAAAATCCCCCTGAAATACAAAAAGAGCTTTACAACTGGGTGTTGGGTTACACTGACATTCACTATATAAAACATTTTAACACCTTAAAACTTAAATAGTGGCACCAAAATCTGCGGCCTCATTTGGTTCTAGTACATACCGGTTATATAGGTACCGGTGTCATATTGGCATCGGGTTTCGGTACCCAACCCTACTCTCTTGGGATTTATAACATGCAAGTCAACTTTCAAAACATTGGAATAATTATGTCTGACTTTAGAGCTTTACAGGTAAACTTTTCAATAATTAAAACAAGCATTAGAACTTTACATAAAACAGAGACCAGCCTTTAGAATGTCAGTAAAGTTAAGACAAAGCTTGAAAACTTTACAAAATTAAGAAAATCGCTAGAATGTTGTAAATATATATACTGCCAGCCTTTATGACTTCATGTTTAAACTTATATAGCCAAGGTTTCCAATAAGAGCAGTGATTAAGCATTTAGATAATTAGAAGTATTAAAATAAGTTGTAGAACCTTGCACTAAAAAAATAATAAATAGCTAAAACAAATAACACAAGCTTTGGAACTTTATAGTAAAATTATTAATACAGCCTTTAGAACTTTAGGACAATTAGGATCACATTTAAATTTTTACAACAAATTTTTGTCAAGAATATTTTTATAATGAACTTCACTATAATTATCTAATCAATTATAACAAGCAAGTCAGTTTTTAATACACTGGAACAATTATGTCAGTCTTTAAAACTTTACAGTGAAACTTTCCAACAATGAAGAACTTTACATAAAAGAAAACTTTTATCTTAGTGAGGGGGCGTGGTCGACCCCGTTGCTAGGGATGATGCAGCAATTCAAGGATTGTGGTTGGTTAATAAAAAATAACCTCTGACCTCGGCAAAGGTTTTGAAATGGGCTCTTTGTGAAAACAGACTATATGATAATAGAACCAACATCATTTTATCAACATAATTTTGTATATGAATAAATTGTATAATCATGAGTACAGGCTACTTTATGTAAAGTTTCTGTTATTGGCTCAATGTCTTAAAGATAATTAAACAGCTAAATGTAGAAAATGTGTCGACTTTTGAAGCAACCAATTTCCACACAGTAGTTACTATATTTAAGTTCTCCGTACCGTACTGATTTTATTACTTGTAATCCACTTTAAATTGATGGGAGCAAAATGTCTCAGCTTTTACAATTTACATGATTGCGGGACAGTTTATTTAATTTCAATCCAAGAAAGATGGAAGGAAGTAAAACATCAAGAAAACCAAATTGAACAGAAGAGCAGCGTTTACTTTTAGCTTTATGTTCAGTGTTTGGAGAATATTTCTTCCTTCCGCCATTTTGTCCTCTGCTAGAGAAACTCTTAAGCCTCTTAAAAGTCCTCCTCTCTACTCTTAACAAATTTTACCTTAAGAGCTGTTTTTAGGGCTAAGATGTTTTGTTTCATTTTTATCTTTACTAAGATTTATTCCTAAATTTAAGGAGAAATTCTAAGAAAATGCCCTAATTCTAAGATTTTTCTTAGAATTCCGTCACTAGGAGAAACTTTTAGGCTTAAGAAGCTTTGTGAATACAGGCCCAGCTTTAGAACGACGACAAACTTTCCATGTTAAAAAGTCTTTAAAAAGCCTTTAGAACTTTACAGCTAAACTTTGCTGCAATTAAGGCAAGCTTTAAAATTTGACATTTAAAAAATTTAGAATACTGGAATAGTTAAGACTTTAGAATTAGTCAAACATTAATACAAGCTTTATGTTAAAACTTGATACTTTAGTATAAATAGCCCAACCTAACATTTCCTGAAGGTACATGACAAATAAGTCAACTTTAGCACAATTATCAACTTAGTAGTTTAGAAAAAAACACTTTGTTAATCATTAGAACATTCAAGACAATGAAAACAACATTCAAATTAAGACAGTTTCACAGAAATGTTTCTTACCTTCACTGTCTCCTGCAACACAAACAACAAAGCCGAGTTAATTTAAAAAACACAGCCTAATGTTTAGAGGATTCTTTTTGTTTAGTATGTTATGTACTTAATTTCACAGACAAAACCACACATAGAAACCAAAAGTCCTACCACTGCTCGAGACCAGAGGGTTCAGTGGTCGTTTAACAGTATACGGTCTGAAAGTGTAATACAAAAAAAATTTTTATTCATTTGCATTATGTACAGAATTAAAAGTATTAAAACTACAGGACCTGAGCTAAGCTAATATTTTTGAGTTGAATTATTCCCAGCACAGACATTACACGTGGCCTGGTGGTGTGTTTATGCTGCTATGAGTATATTGCCTGCAATACCGAGGGCTGCTGAGATTTAAATATCACAATCCTGTCAGCTGGTTAAAAATTTACAGCCAATCTAAACGGTCCAGGGTCAGACACTGCCACAAATGAAAGCATGCATTTGGCATAGACTGTGAGAGGTAAAGGATGAACTTCAATCTCCAAAACACTCATAAGGTTTTCTAACAAACAGGCCAGGAAGTGTACACTGTGTTTATAACCGCCAGTAAAACCACTGCACCTGATTTATTTATGTAAAGTTATTAAGGGGTAAAACACTAGCGGGCATGGTATTAAAGAAGAATAAAGATAACAATAATAATCTAGTCATGTAAATATTTTATTCCTCAAGAATCTAAAAATTATTTGCAGTGCTTTGGGGAAACTCTGCCTTAATCAGCCCCCTGTAGTATTTTTCTGCACTTTCCACTGACTCACCCTGATCCTGATCCTCTCCTAAGCTTCT
Organism: Clarias macrocephalus; assembly: GCA_011419295.1. Taxonomy (NCBI): domain Eukaryota; kingdom Metazoa; phylum Chordata; class Actinopteri; order Siluriformes; family Clariidae; genus Clarias; species Clarias macrocephalus. Next base: position 90,104 of record JAAGKR010000826.1, read on the forward strand.
GACAAACTAACCAATTTCCTGTGAGAGATGAACGGCATGTTATCTCATCTTTACACCGCTGACTGTGACCTTACTTGAAACAGTTTTCCTCGTATATACTGTTCCAGATCTGCCAGGCCTCAGGACCCTTATATCCAGTGTATCGCTCGGGGTTCAGGAGGAGATCGACGTACTGCGAATCCGGAGAGTCTTCATCTGAGAGAGAAAGAACCGAGTTAATAAAGAAGTTCTGGGAGGACAGATAAAAACAGTATGAGTCTGTTGTTGTACATACTGTATATGGAAGAAAGACAGAGAGAGACAGAGATCAATGAACTTAATGGCATTAAATTATTAATATCGTAAAGCAAACAACACTTGAACCCTAACTTACTAGAAATTCAGATAAAGTTGTTTATTTCAGTTAATAGAAGCGCATTTATTCAGTCAAATGTCAATCAATATTATCAATGTCTTTTAATTTTGATTTGACTAGCTCAATCTTTTGTTCCTTTTCAATATGAAAATTTCACCCAAATTACTCAATATTGTATTGTAGGTAAGATTTAAAAGACGTTCCAACAATTTTGAAAAACAGTTACAAAGCTCAAGGAATATGTTAAACAAATAATATATCTAGGCAAATTTTTTTGGTAAAGATTGCAATTTCTTCACACCAATTCTAACACTGATACATAAACCTTAACATATAAAATTATAATCTTGAAATTGGATTCAGAGTTTCTGAACTTATGTTGTAGGTAAAACTTTGACTTCTGTACAAATGTCTTCGATCTGTTAAAGTTACCATCGTGCATGCAGAAATGGTCGGCCTCGTCATCGTGCCGGTTCCAGTCGTCCAGAGTCTGCCGGGTTTCATCACTGCACAACACAAGCACTTGTGTAAGTCAGGACTTGCACAACACCAGAGCTTACAACACAAAACCGGCTACTCTCTTTGACAGGGATCTTCAACTCCAGTCCTGGAGAGCCAGCACTTCCAACAAACTACCAACACTTAAACACTGACTGAACCTGGTAATTAACAGACTAGTTGAATCGGTTGTGTTTCAGCAAAAGAATCCAAACTATGCTGTGCTGGATACTGGGCTTCCAGGACTGGAGATAACAATCCCGCCTCTATGGGAAACACTCACTCACCCACTCACTCACTCATCATCTATACCGCTTAATCCTGTATTCAGGGTCACGGGGAGCCTGGAGCCGATCCCAGGAGACTTGGGGCACATGGCAGGATACATCCTGGACAGTGTGCCAATCCATCGCAGGGCACAGACACACACACATACACTGACTCATTCACACACTACGGGCAATTTGGGAACGCCAATTAGCCTAACCTACATGTCTTTGGACTGTGGGAGGAAACCGGAGTACCCGGAGGAAACGCACCAAGCACGGGGAGAACATGCAAACTCCATGCACACAGAGACGAGAATCGAGCCTGGCCGGGGATTGAACCCGAACCCTGGCGGCGCAAGGCCGCCCTATGAGAAACACTGCATTATTTAATTCATTTAGTTTCCTATGTGAGCATTAATGAGACATGAATTCAGACAATCTCTACTGTGTATGATGGTGGAAAAGATGGCAATTATATTCCAGATGTGCATCAAGTACATACTGAAGCAAAACATTTTAAGATGCTCTTTGCAACCAAAGAGACACAGCCCTGCCCACATTTCAGGCTAGGTGTTGAGTAGAATTCGCCACTGTGTACTGTACCTTAGAGAGCTGTTGACAGCGCCGAGTTTCTCTGCCATTTCACACTCCTTTGTGTGCTGGCTGGCTTCGAATGAATACTGTTCTCACACAGAGATATAGATATACAGGCGCACACACATACAGCCATTAAATACAGTCTCCACGGTACTGATAATAGAAGTGACGTAGCTGATATGGTTGGCATTGCTCATACTGTACCTTGTAGCTGCTGGATTTCAGCCCTTCAGGTACTTCATTCTGTACAACATAATGGAGATTAGACATTATAATTTCGACGAAGCAGAAGAACAATGTTTTTAGTCTTTGGTTGAACAGTATCGATTTTTATATTGTATTATAAATTATAACAGGATTGTGTTGTTATGTTGTATGACAGTATGCACGAATTGACAAATTTTAACTATAAATCACCCTCTTCGTTAGAACCAACAGAAACACCAGGCCCTCCACTAGAACTGACAACCACAGAGGCCCCGCCCCCTTTGTCTAGAACTAACTTAAACTTCCATATATTACAGTACAATAAGTAGAACCACTTTATGGAGCCAAAATACTCACAGGTTGGCATGGCTTTACGGCGCAGTCTCTGAGACCGCAGTGGCCGCTGTCTGTCCAGAATGGACACGGGTTGTTTAGATTCACCTGAATAGTAGAGATTTTGTAGTAAATGAATAGCAGATAATCAATTAAAACCAAATTCCCTTCCCTAGAACATGCAGAAAGGCATCGCACCTTATAGAACCTGAAATAATCAGACGAAAGAAGTTTCTGAAGTTGGGGGAAAAGCTTCCTGTTGTTGAAGGTATCGATTGTTTCCACATCGCAGGCACAATCGTCCAGAGTACCGGTGACCTGAGACAGAAAATAAACAAACATGCAAATAAATAAGAAGTCAGTTACATGTGACTAAGTTCTAAACCAATTCCACTACAGACTACTTGTACTAAAATGATATTTTGTTTTAACTTTGCTGATTACAATTTTGACTGTTTACAGTTGAGATGTAACCGAACACACCTCCCTGAAACCCTTTACTGGCTGTACGGACACTACATGACTGCGATCCATATGCAACTCCAAGAGTGGCGGGTATACATGTAACTGATTACAATTTTAACCCATCAAGAAATCTCATCTTCCTTACAGTTTGGTCATAGTTAACTGATTAATTGTGTTTTAATTTGTTTGTTTGTGTTGGTGTTTTATATTTTTTAATGAATGGCAAATTGTAATGAAAATTTGGAAAACCCTGTCAGGTTTTACTGCACATGCTACAACATGTACACGTACACATATACTACAACCACAACAACTACAATTACAACTATTGCTAATACCAAAACAACATGTATATCTATTACTACAACTATAAATTCTACTACATCAATTACAACTACGTCAAGTTCTCTAACTACCACTTTTCAAACAACCACAAGCCGAACTTCTACTATGATTTTATAACGATAATAACTACAAGTTCTGAAACTTCGACAACAATTACAACAAAAATTTCAACTACTTTTACAACAGTTAGAGCTATTAGTTTTATAACAATTACAACTACAAACATTTTTACATCTACTACTTTTACAACAATTACATGTACAAGATTTCTACAAATACTTTACAAAAAATTACAACTACAAAAGTTCTACAACAACTACTTTTACAAAAAATACAGGTACAAAAACAACTTTTTCTACAACTGTTACTACAAATTCTACTACAACACCACAATCTCCCTCATCAAGTCCAGCTGGAAACAATTAAGCTGGAACTACATTCAATAGAAAATATGAATACAGACATATATATATATATATAAATATAAAATTATGTTTACGTTCGATTTCACATGTAACTTACTTTGCAGAAGCACCTGTGTGCAGCTGAGCTTCCCGCGCTGCCTGACACTGGAAACACAAGCACACCTGAGGTGATACAAAATAATAACGATAATAATTTCATTTTCCTGCAGTAATCTGTAAACTTAAACACGGTCGGAATTCCAGTTATCGCCTGAAGTAAGCTGGACTTTACAAGGTTTTCACGGTGTGTGTGTGTGTGTGTGTGTGATGTGTCACAAGCGTTTGATTCCCACTTTCAGTCACTTCCTGCTTCCTACGTGAAGGACGTGAAAGACGTGACTTGCGGTCCTGAACCAACACTGCTCCCTATCGAACATTAAGTGCACTACGCTCTGGGTTTACACGCCTCTTTCGCGCCCTACTTAGTGCACTTATCTAGGGAATAAAGATGTTTTTAGTATTCTCGCCTGGATAACGGATATGTTCAAATAATTTTTTTTGATAATCCACTAATACTGTATTAAGACAAATGATTAAAATATATATATATATATATATATATATATATATATTGTAAATAATTTTAAAATATTCAAAATATAAATTAATGAGCAAAATAATGCATATTTTATTCTAGTATTAAGCTAATTAAGTAATTACATTTGGTTGTCATTTTTTAATTAATCTTCTTATGAATTTATTGACAGATACAGTATGTCGATTAATATAATGCTTTCTTCATGTATTTGTTTACTGAGAGGAACACTAAAAAATGTACTAATATATTTAATAATAATATAGTAATAATAATATAAATAATTTAGTGAAATTATATATTTATTATTATTATTATTATTATTACAAATGTAATTTGGGTTTATTGATCAGTATATTCATTATTTAAAGTAGCATACACAGTCAGTCTTTAAATACTATTTCTCATATTGATTGATGGATTTTGAAGCATACGTGTATGTTATGGACTACCGTAATCTGTTAGCCGGTACCTAAAAATCCGGTCGCTAGGCGGCGACAACGTGCAGGAAAGCAAGATAACCACGCTGCACCTGCATGTGCCTCTCAGAAATGAGAAAGACAAAATAAAAAGGATTATATTTATTATATAATAATATACGAGACAGGAGAATAAACGATATCGGAGGAAAGAAAGAATAAAAAATAAACATTTGTGTTAAAATTACGAGAGAAAATTATTTTTAAAGTTAAAAGAGGAACTATATTTGGAAAGAGATATTGATTTTCCCAATTACACAAGCACATAACCAGTTAAATATTTATAAGTAGTTAGCAATTCCTACAAATTTCATAACAGAAAACTTAATTTAGCTGCACATGATTACTGCATCGTGTCAAGCAACATAACAATAAAGTGTTTAAGAAACTTTCAGATATTTAAGGCAGGGTGAAATTCCAATAAAAAAAATATTTTAAAAAAGCTTAAAAACACACACAATTTCCAAACATCATTTTACTTCTACAGTAGTCTACTTCGCCTTTACTAGACTTAAAGCGATGTTTTAATGTCGCCACAAGATGGCGACAAATGGTAACGTTTATTTTAATTGCTCCTTATGCAAGCGTAGTATCAGAACTTTAATAATTGTAAAAATATATATATATATATACTTACATATTGCGTAAGTAAATAGATGATTTTAAATGTAGGTAATGTTAATCTACCCATTTAATAAAACAAATCTAGTCTTCATTTTATATTTAAAATATATTTTTTCTCTGTGAAAACACTCTTTATGCAGCACAGTGGCGTAGTGGACTGTCCCCTTGTCACCTTGCATCTCCAGGGTCCGGGTTCAACTCCTGCTCAGGGTCTGTCTTTGTGTGGAGTTTGCGCTTTTTCCTCGTGCTTGGTGGGTTTCCTCCAGGTACTCTGGTTTCCTCCCACAGTCCAAAGACATGATCATGTGTGAATGAGCGTGTGAGTGTTTACGTAAGCGTGCGTCCTGCAGTGGATTGGGATCCCATCCAGTTTGTTAAATTTATTTATTGTTAAATAAAAAAATTAAATAAAAAATACATGCATTTTATTTTAGGGTGGAATCTGTCGTTAATTCACCAATAATCATATTTCCAGGAAATTCGTCAGTAATATGTGTCATATTAGGGACAGGAATGAATACAGGTCATTTAAAAACATAAAAAGATGGTTAGGACTATGAAGAAAAAATATTTTGAGAATTTTTTTTTCATTGCTAGCTTATGTTTTCATTCTGGTTTATAAGCTTTATAAGTGAAAATGACATGTACACCATACAGCCAAACGGTTGTGCAGACCTGACCATCAACCATCACTATATGTGGTTCTTCCCCCAAACTGTAGCCAATAAAATGTCTCTAAAATGTGGCTGCAGCCCAGAAAATTTTTATTCCAGCACGACAGCATGCCATGAATTCGAATCAAGGTCCATGGAGGCATGCTTTGCCAAAATATGAGTGGCCTGCACAGATCCCTGAACTCAACCATATTTTGAGATAAACTCAAACACCAGTTGGACCTCAGGCCTTGTGGACTAATGTTCTTGTGTCTGGTTGACACAACTAATAAATCAACACAACCATGTCTCAAAATCTAGTGAAGCCTTCCCAGATTAGTAGAAGAGCAATATAACAGATCAGTATAACAGCAAACGTTTACGCAACTCCACATTAAAGTCACATCTTTAAAATAGGACATTTAATGAGCAACTGTGTGTGTGTGTGTGTGTGTGTGTGTGTGTGTGTGTGTGTGTGTGTGTGTGTGTGTGTGTGTGTGTGTGTGCATTGTCGTCAAGTGTCCACATACTTTTGGCCACACCGTGTATATCAGGAAGCAAGTTTTATTTTAGGTATGCCATTGAACTTAGTGGACAAAAAGTCTTTATTAACAAAGATTAAGATTAAGAGAGATTATTATTTTTAATAGTGTATTTTAGAGACATGTAGGATTGTGCTTGCAATATTCCTTGAAAAAAAAAAAGACAGACATAACTGAAAGCAATGATTCTACATGTCGTGACTTTTCAATAGTGCAGTAAGTGCAGATTGCACCTTTTTTTCCCCTTAACTTTGTCCAGGTGGCACGGTGGCTTAAGGGTTAACGCTGTGGCCTCGTACCTCTAGAGTTTGGTTTGATTTCTGCCTCGGAGTCTGTCTGCATGGAGTTTGCATGTTCTCCCTGTGCTTGCTGGGATTCCTCCAAGTACTCCAATTACAGTCCAAAGACATGCCGATTAGATTAACTGGTGTCCCAGATTTGTCTGGAGTGTGTGTGTGTGTGTGTGTGCCCTGCAATGGATTGGCACCCTGTTTAGAGTGTACCCTGCACCATGCCCAAAATCACCTGGGATATGCCCCTGCGACCCTGTATACAGGCTTAGTGGAATTAAAGATGACCGAATGAATGAATGAATAAATGAATGAATGAACTTTGTCTCATCTAAGTAATGAGTTCATTTAGCCACTAGATGGCGCCAAATTATCATCATGTCATTAATTGCAATTATGTTATTAATTATTAATCCCCATGTAATTGAAGGATTGTTCCAGTTACTGCCAATTAGCTCTTGTTACATTAAACTTCACTTCTTACTTTGTGGTCAGTTGTGTATCGAGCCTATTTCAAAATATCTTCCATACACACGTGACAGTAAAGTGAGTAACTGGATGAGTCAGTGAGTCAATTTGATCAGTAGAGTTTGATACAGTAATTAGATTCTGGCAGATTTACAGTGTATTTACTTGAGCCTTGGGGCATCAGTGGAATTGTGTACTGCTCAGAACATGCATGTGTTTCGGGGACATAAAAACCGCTTGGATTCAAACTCCTAATGCCAGCAATCAGCTTTTTTCCCCTCTTAAGCTGAATTAGCTTTGGGGTAAAATCATGTAGGAATGCATGAGAATTGTGTATGTAGATCCAGATGTACGAGGGATTTTTTTGCCTTGTATAACGATCTATGTTTTGTTAGTAGTCCTGTTTTATGACATGAAAATATATTATATTTTTAGTAAACACTCTCCCTCTCACCAATTATGTTTAGAGCCCATGATGTACTTGTGGGTCAGTAGGCCAGGCTGGTTGGTTGTTAAAACAGTATTTATAGACTATTACGTGACCCAGTTTAGCATACTGAAAATTCTATTGAGGCTAGGTCAGTGTCAGATTGGATTTGGCACATTTTCTGATCCAGTTCGGTGTTTTAATTCAGTGTCTATATGATTATATAAAAAAAAAAAAACAGTACTGAATATGTACAGGTATGTCCTGAACTTTTTTAATATTTATATATTTATATGTCCAGGACACCAATAATATCTTAACCTTACTACTTAACCCAGGGAAAGTGTGCTGTAATGAACTTAAAATTAAAAGCAGGGATTTTTTTTCTTAGTGGACATGGATGCCTCCTACTGGAAGGAATTTGTCACTACAGTATAGCTTATACAATGAAGAACGCAATGGGGGTGTAAAGGGGATCGTAAATATAATGCTGTGCTTTTGTATGCCTTGTTGATGTAGAAGATTTCTTGGGTTGAAGAAATAAATTGTGTAAAGACAGTGTTCTATTTATAGACGAGCACACTAGGGATGTGGTTTAGCTCCAAGTTCTAAACTTCAACCCTTTCACTTTGTTCTTTTCACAAACTTCAACTGTTATGCTCTGTTATAACCCAAAGACTTTTTTATGGCTTTAAAAAAAGGTGGGGACTAATCCCAGGTCAGTGGTCTCAGTGTGATCTGTTCCTGTAACTGCATTCTCTATTTTTGTGCTTGCGTGTGCTGCCAAGCCCCTGACGTAATGCTCCCTGTTAATGATTCGCATGTGGGAAGCAAAAGCAATGCTGAGTCTCTCCTCTGGACTGGACTGGAGTGGAGGGAGGGAGAGAGAGAGAGAGAGAGAGAGAGAAAACCCAAGCAATGCTGAGTCTTTGCTCTGGACTGGGGGCAGCAGAAACGCAAAAGCAAGCTTGAACCTCTCCACTGGGATTGTTAAGGAGGGGGGAATATAAGAAATGTTAGGACTCCTTTCTGGATTTTAGGGAGGAAAAGCAAAGGAAAGAAAAGGAGAGGGAAGCAAAAGGGAGTTAAAAAAAAAAAAAAAAGCAATGCTGGTCTTCTGGTCAGGAGTGTGAGCAGAAAATCTAGCAATGCTGAGTGTGTGTTGGCTGGACTGGGAAAACTTGGTCAACATGGCCAAACCCTGGAGTGAGCCTGAATGAGTTGAACTCTGAATACTGGAAGCACTTTGGGGAAATGCATACTGGACCTCAATGTGGGTAATTATTATTATTATTATTATTATTATTATTATTATTATTATTATTATTTGTACTAGTGGTATTAGTGTTCTATAGCTATATAATGGATTTAATAAATTATAGACTTCTATCTACTTCTCATACCTCTCTCTCTCTCTCTTTTCTAAAACAACATAATATCCAAATCTCTCTCTGTCTGGCGTCCATAGGCAGTCTATTTTTAAGGCTGAATGAAAATAGCCTGTATATGGGAAATTATAGACATATTTGTCCTGAGAGTCAGAAGAGTCAGCAGCTTTACTGAGTCCTGGACGCCTTGTGTACAGGAAATAACCGGGTAAGCCTCCCCCCCTTTTCTTTTCTTTTTCTTATCTTTCTCTCCTTCTTTCTTTTCTCCAGCTGAAACAAAATTGCAGAACGGATGTTACAGATGTGCACAGAACGTTACGATGTTTCGCGGCGCAGTTTTATTCGAGGCGTCGTAGAAGGACTTGTGTATGTGTGTGTGTGTGTGTATATGTGTGTGTGTGTGTGTGCTAACCTAACCTAACCTAACCCGGAGTAGTCGGGTTGTTAGAGGAAAAGATTACACCGCGTACACTCGGGATTTTAAAAAAGAGACATCAAAGCGAAAGGATGAAAGAAAAATGTATCGTGTTGTGTTTTTAAACTCGTTGGTCTCTGTGTGTGTGTGTGTGTGTGTGTGTGTGTTTGCTGTAAAGCTGCTCCTTGAACAACTGAAGCCCTGGTTATTTTTATCAGCGCTAATAATGTCGCCTGGAACCCGAGCGCGCGATAACCGGCGCGTGTTATGATAGGATTAGATGTGGACGGTTTGTCTGGCTGGAGATCTTCAACCCGCCCGGCTTTCATACCCGGGTTAGTCACGATGACAGCCGCTGACACGCCGAGGAATCTGTGCCTGCGTGTGCGCGCGCGCGCGTGTGTGTGGCGTGTGTGTGTGTGTGTGTGTGCGCGTGTTAATTAGTTAGGAATATCACGGTTATCGTTTATACTCACCGTATCGCAATATTCAACACGTGATATCCAAATATCGTCAGACACATCAGACCTGGCTGCCTTTGATGTTTCATTCTTAATAACTGTCCTTTAAAGCTCTTTGTTGTTTTTGCAACAGTGTTAAACAATAACATTACAGCCATCCATCCATCCATCCATCCAGGAACCTCTGAAGTCCGACAAGGGGCCGTGGTGACCGCTGTGTTTTCATTCCGTGGTAGGACCTCCGGTTAACATTCACCCTCTACTGGCAATTTTCAAAAAAAACAATTAGCCTACACTATATGGACAAAAGTATTTGGCCAGACCTGAAATGACATTGTATCCAAATACACCCACTCATCGTCTATCTATTTATCCTGTATACTGTACAACATCACGGGGGCTGGGAGACTAACCCAGGAGACACTCTGAACAGGGCGTCAATCCATTGCAGGGCACAAATACACACACACACACACACACACACACACACACTATGGGCAATTTAGAAATGCCAATTAGCTTAATCTGCATGTCTTTAGAACTGTGAAAAGAAACCGGAGTACCTGGAGGAAACCCACCAACCATGGGAAGGGACATGCAGACTCTTTTTGTTGGTCTTTTAATAATAATATTAATAATAATAATAATGACAGAAAAACGTTAACGTAAAAGTAATGGTTAGCACTGTCACCTCGCACCTCCACGTCAATGCGTTCGATTCCTGCGTCGGCTCTGTGTGCATGGAGTTTGTATGTTCTCTCCGTGCTTGGTGGGTTTCCTCCAGGTACTCTGGTCTCCCCCCACAGTCCAAAGACAAGCAGATTAGGCTAATCAGTGTTTCCAAATTGCCTGTAGAATGTGAATGAAAGTGTGAATGCTGACTGGAGGTCTTACCACACTCATATAAGATGAGAATAAATACTCTGGTCACCATTGGCCTCTACGGTCCCTAGTTGGACTACAGAGGTTCTTAGATGGATGGATGAATGGAATGAAACTCTTTGGGATGTTAATCGTCTGATGTGAAGCATCACATTTATTTATTGTTGATTATTTTCCTAGACTTGCACATCTCCCTCATTGTGTATTACTCCTATTGCTATTATATTGGTAACATGGTGGCTAACTGGTTAGCACTGTTGCCTTGCACCTCCAGGGTCCGGGTTCGATTGGACTGTGGAAGGAAACCGGAGTACCTGGAGGAAACCCATAAAGCACAGGAAGAACATGCAAACTCCATGCATACAGACCCCCAAACGGGGGGAATCAAACCCCGACTCTGGACGTGCAAGGCGTCAGTGCGAACCACTACACCACCATGCTGCCTTGCCAACAGTGGTTACCATAGCTTTTATTCCCATTTTAAAACCATGGTTAACATGAACATTCACACACTACATAACGCCATAATTAAGCAATTTGGGAACGCCAATTAGTCTACTGTATCTGCCTGTCTTTGAACTGTGGGAGAAAACCGGAGTACCCAGAGGAAATCTACCAACCACAAGGAGAAAACGCAAATTCCACACATACACATCGTGAGGAAGGAATCAAACCTGGACCCTGGAGGTGGCAGGTGATAGTGCTAATCACTACGCCACCGTGCCGCCAGTAGAAATAAAACATCATGTGAGAGATGTGCAATTCTAGGAAGATAATCAACAGTAAAGTGATGTGATACTTCACATCAGGCCATTAACATCCCAAAGTGTACTTTTACCTTTACCCTAACATTTATAAAATTATAAAAAGACAAACAAGTTTTTCAAGTTTTTCAAATTTTCACCAATTATTTTTTTATCTGTTGATGTTACTAAGACAAAAATGCTGCTTGTCATGTTCCTGAGAAACCACAAACGACAAACTCCTCCATCCTGGAGACTTCCGCTGTTACAACAGTTACCCTGTGGACTATGCTGAAGCAATAACTGTCTTCTAACCTTTTTTATGTTGGATCGTACTGAACAGACGTTACATCATGACATCAGTAGGATTGAAACACCATGAGGATGGTGTGCCGTTTTAGGACAATAATCAGTGGTGAAATGCTTTGTACAGCCATTATATATACGTTTATAGTTACACTTTATTTTATCTGTTTATAGTTACGCCCCACAAAGCAAGTTAGATCCTGTTATCACTTATAACACCTGTAAACAGTCCTTGCTTTGTTGCTGCCCATATTCCCCCCCTTAAGGTTAATAAGACAAAAATGCAGTTTGTCATGTTCCTGGAGTAACCGCAACCCTCTGCCTTTAAAACTGTCTGATCTTGGCGAAAGTTACCTCTGACTCTTACAACTGTGACACATCATAACTAAACATCTAATCGAAAACCCAATCATGGAATAAATGATTACACCATTCATTTTTTTGCAGAATGTCTTTAGAGCAGATTATTAGCTTAGTATCTATATACAGTGAGTTGTTCATATGAAAAACAACACAAGAAGGAGCGCATTAATATCTATACATTGAATTGCCTGGCAGGTCGGATCACTATAAAAGCTGCTGTTATGGAAAATGAATCAGATTTGGGAATTCAGCACCGCTCCGGTGTAAGCGGTGTTAATACGCATGCTGTGAATTAAACGTTAAATTGAAGAACTTGACGTTTGAGGAAAAGTCGATCAGCAGTATCCATTCATTCATCCAACAATCCTTCTATCAGTCCATCCATCCATGGGCTCTAACCCTTTTTTCCATTTCTTCTTTGCAGATCCTGGTGAAAAATGCCAGCAGCAGTAAATCCACATTAACGCCGGACAGCCATCACGGAGTGTCGTTCTAGGGTTATCACTCATTACCGAAACCTTGAAGACGACAACATCTCGCATCATAACATAACCAAGAATGACAGGACAGCCCTCGAGTCTTCATTAACCACACTCGACCCCAAGACTTCACCAGATCAATCTGAGCTGTTCCAGAATCTGTGTTGCGAAGCAATTCCTACAACCCCGAATACGTCCATCTCTTTCATTAAACCCAAGTCAGAGTCGTTGCGTGCGGCCCACCAGACCATGATGTTTCGTGACCAGGTGGGCGTCTTGGCCAGCTGGTTTAAGGGCTGGAACGAGTGCGAGCAGACCGTGGCTCTGCTGTCCCTCTTGAAGCGTGTGAGTCGGACCCAGGCTCGGTTCCTGCAGCTCTGTCTGGAGCATTCGTTATCCGAGTGCACGGAGCTGCATGTTCTTGAAGTGGAAGCCAACAACCCAGGTGAGTACGGCGTGCCTGTGCGAGTCTGATCTTTCCATAATCTTTAGATTGCTGCTATGAAAAGCAATTGCACAGAGATTAGTATGAAATTATCTAACCTTCTTCAGATTCCCAGTTATGGCTGGTTGTCCATCAATGGCTCAATAAAGAAGACATAAGAGTTAAGCAATGCATCATATCACATGGTCTCATCACAGGCATAGTAATGATGTGAGGCGAACTGTATGTTTTTTTTAGGTTGTAATGTTTTACTGGCTTTATACTGTATTTCCTCCAAATACCAAAAGAAAAGTTTCAACCAAACCAACGCAATAGTCTGTCTTTAGTCTGTCTGTCTGTCTTTAGTGTCTAGAGTACAGTAGCTAGAAAAGAGATCGTGACCATGGAAACAAAAGCCTTGGTAACCAAATCATCTGTTTATGAAAGGTATAGTGGTGACTGGTTTACTGATGAACAGATTAGAAATGTAATCAGCTAAAAGGATATCTTGGGCTTTATATTATCTCAGCTGTGTTGTGTTTATATACTGTAAGTTTACGATATATAAAATACACACGTGTATGCGCGTGTGAACATAAGAAGTTATAAGTGAAAGTGTTTTCTCATAAATTACTCCTTATTCTAAAGCTCTTCAGGATGTTATTGGAAAAGAGTCCCTTTTTATAGTGAGACTTATTAAAACGCAGCGGTTTGCCAATCTGGGTTTAATTTCTTCTGTTTATTAATAAATGGTGCACGATACGGTTAATGCTTGGAAGGCATCACACATCTTAATATCAGCACATATGTAAGGAATAAAACGAGGCAGGGTGTGCACCAAAACACCACACGTCCCTGGACGACATTATTTCATCACTTTCATAGTTATAAAACTGATAAACCCATGAGCAGGTGTGCGTCTGTGTAGAGTTTGTGAATGTGCTCAGGCTACAGTTTGTTGTTCCGAGCACCATGAAGCTGCTGTGTGACGGATTTGGCAGTTGATGGTTTGACTACACGGGCGTGTATGTCTACAGCTGCGTTTTGCATACGTCCGGCCTCCCTGCGATGAGGGTCAGCTTTGGAGAGTTTGCAAATCACTTAATTTGCATGCATGTATGTATTTCTAACCTCCTGAGTCTGTCGCATGTTATCCTGAAGGTTCGTGCCCACTATATGTGACGGGCTTTGACCTTTCCAGGCCTGGTTAGTCAGTCTTACCTGTGTCAGCATGAACTCATGCCAGCTTCCGCTGACTCACTTGAGTGAGAAGTGTGACGCTTTTGTTGTGGTGCAGCTTTTTTTTTTTTTTTTTTTGCAGTCCCTAGTTTCACTATGATGTTTCAGTGAATGTGTTTTGCTGGATCTGTTAGCAGGTAAAGAAAAATAATAGGAAATGCTGGATCAAGTGCTATTTGATAAGCAGCTGGATAATGAGGGAGAAAGGCACATTGTTAAAATAAACCACCTTTTTATAGTGATGAATGTGATAACTGATCTAACAGATGCCTATTTAATGTTTAGTTCAAAGCTTGTTCGGTTCCCAGTGATACATAATTCAAAACAATGTTACGCTCCATTGCATTTTTCAGCAAAGTAAGAAAAATACAAATAGATTTTTGAGTCGATATTCTCGATCTCTGTTGTTTCTTCCCTCATCTGCTTTGTTTAAAGGCGTTGTTTAGATGCTGCTAAAATCTCACACGCTTCAGCTCACTAAAAATCTTATAACCAAACTAGTGATTTAAATAATTTATAAATGTGAGCCCACACAAATCAAATTACGCAGGTGCTTAACCCAGTTCTCAATGCACGCATGGTCCCCGGATAAATATTGACTTAACTTTTGGACTCGAGTCGCCCACTTTGAGCCCAATTTCAAAAATGTTTTACTACAGCGTATTTTAAAACTGAGCTTGAAAACTTCATAGCTGTAGATTCTCTTTAATAGACTGAAAAACAGTATCCTTAAAAATAAATATATTAAACAAAAAAACATACGAAACAAATGTAAGTCGCTTGTCTGTGTAAATGTTTAAAAAAAAAATTAGCTTGCTAACATAGGGCTAGCTGTCAGGCATTACACTTATGATAATTAGGAAATGCTAGTTTTTACAAAGCTAGATATGCTTGTAATAGCCATGTAGCGACTTTTTAGCTTCAGATAGCTTCCTGTGAAAGCTACATAATACATTTCAGTTGTATTTATTTATTTATTTAAAATCAAGACTGTTGGTAATTGTGAGTAACTAGCTGTTGGCAAATGGCTAGTTTTGCATATTCAGAAATGCTAGTTTTGTATGTTTATGCTCTTACCATTTTAAAAGTTAGCAAGATATGTGTTTAGTCAGACTTAGCTAATGTGTTTTATGTGAATTCAATTAAGTTAAATACAGTTCAGTTTTATTTATACAGTATAGCCGTTTTAATAATGGTTGTTGTTGTACACTAGCTTTACAGAATCAAAATAATAATAATAATTATTATTATTATTTATTTTCTTTTTTTGATTCATCATTATTATTATTAATTCATCATTAATTCATCATTCGGTCTACTTTAGTATTTTATTTAGTTATTCATTTAGTTTTTGGTTTATAATTTTACCCCCCTCTCTAAGGATTTGAAAATCTTTAGATTAGCAAAAATTCTGTCGGCAAAATGGAAAGGTCACATTATTTAGAAAAACGTTTAACAAGGAACATAAGGTACCAAGTAGGCCCTAGGCACTTGTTACTATACAAAGTTGTTTTTGATATTATTGCTTAATATCCTTAATTGCTTCTAAGTCATTCTGAATCGAAAGTCAATCTTTTATTTACAGCTACAATGCTAACAAGCTTCTAACAAAAAGCTGAATTCCAAATCCCAAAGGGCACAACTTGGTTTGTTGAACAAAGGATTGTACACCCTATGTAGCGCACTAGCTTTCCGTTTCAAAATTATATGTTCGAGGTTGTGCTATATTGCTGGATGTAGCACGGCAGTGGTGCATACATTACGACCACATCAGAGCTGTGCTATATCCAGCAGTACAGCACTCCCTCCCGTGTGATATTGCTTAATATTTTCAATCAGGTATTAAATTTTCGCTTAAATGGTGTGTTACTTTTCAGAAAACTTTAACAAAGTATTTCTTTTAGTTTTTCTCTTTTTTTGTACATCCCAGTTTTAACTACTACTACAGCTCTTTTCTTTTCACCTAATAGCACTAAAAAAAAATGTTCGAAAGATCCATAGAGTGGCGCTTACAGCTGGTTGACTTTCTGCTGGAAGTGCGAGTGGAAAAGCCCAACTATTTGGAAGGAACTGTACTAATGAAAGGAATCCACAATGACCTACTTATTCAAGTCTGTGAAGAAGCAGCCTTGTTCCTCGACCCGAAGTGATGCAACATACTCGATGTTAGTCATAGCATCGCAAAACACACCGATGGTGACTTTGAGCTAAGTGTGTACGTGCTCAATAAATAGTATGCTATTTGCAACTTATGCATAAGGGAAAAAGAAAAACACTGGAAACGCTTGTCTTACCCTGAGGCGTTTTTGCCTAAATATGGAAAAACATTTTTTTATATAACTTTTGGGTTATATTGAGTGTGTTTTTGTTTGTGGCATCTACCGATAGATCGATAACATACAGTAAGTATAAAATGTAGTTCTATATATACAGTACCTGTCCTATTTTAAAAGACACCTTCCCTGTAATGTTCCTTCTTTTAGTATGGTTTCTATAGTAACAGCTAATCTTTGACTTGAATTTGTGCTTACTTTTATTTAACAAACAGATTTATTATTGATTAGGTCAATCTTTTGGTAAGGAGATGGTTCTTTAATGCTTCATGGAAGGAGTCTCCAGTGTCAGTGCTTTGTAAATATAATTTTGACACCATTGCTTCTACTTTCTACTTCCATAATCACCTTATGCAGGGTGCAGATCTTCGATTTTTAGAAAGGATGTGACACGGGAGCTGTGTGTGTGAGTGTACATGGAATTGTGGAATTGTGGTGCCCACGCCATGGTGCTGTTTAGAGCAGAGTTGATTTTCCACCATGGTGGCCTCCCTGGGAGATCGATGTCATGCCACACACATTACTAGTGCTCAGCTCCTGCCCTCCACTCTCAGCATCCATTTCCTGTCGGCGCAGTCAGACGAGACACGTCGTTACTGAGAGGTCGTTACTGACACGCTGCTTTTCAGACTTTGGGTTTCGTCTGCTCACAGAGTGACTCATTGTCCACGGTTTCTTTCATTGTTGATAAACATGCTGTAGACGCTTTAGGTCGCCAGGAATACCGGAACTCTTGTAGGTAGGTACGGAGATCCATGTTGCGGTATTCTAGGCTCTTTTGTATCTTTAGATTTAGAATTTGAGGAATGTAATGCACATTTAAACCTTAGCAAAAGTTAAAAAATTAGGAATTAAGGTCCACTGCTGCAGCTCTGGGAGGATATTTTTGTGCATTGAGGAACAAAATTCTAACATATGACTACTGTTAGGGATTGTTTTAAACTTCCTATTACTGACCCAGCAAACTTTTAACCCTTTTTAGTTACATTTCATGTCATCCCCTTTTCCTTCCTTAAAGCTGATTAGTTATTTTTATGTTACCAAGAAACCATCCATTATTTATATATTATACTGCGTATGCTCACAAGGGCCTGTAATTACACTCTATGGGCAACTATTGGCAGTGTTGGGTGTAACGCGTTACAAAGTAACGTGTTAGAGTACTCGGATTACTTTTTTGATGTAACGAGTAGTCTAACGCGTTAGGCCCGCCATTCATGTACTCAGTTACTTAGTTACTTTTTCAAAAATGTAATCCGTTATTCAGACAATTTATGTAATCCGTGAGCCAGACAGCAGTCATTCCCAATCTATTAGTGTGTGTGTGTGTGTGTGTGAGAGAGAGAAAGTTGTCCTACAAGCCCTGCCCCCGATAACCCGCCCCCTCTGTTATGAATGCTGTTATACCCCTATCTCACCTAATGCGGTTTGACTATGCGAGGACCGACACACCGAAAGATGTAAACCTAATCACAAAATCGAAATACGCGGTGAATCATGATGAACCGTACTTACGGCCACTGCGCGAAACTGCATAGGTGAGATAGGGGTATTAGTAGTTAACAGATTATGGGTCAAACTTGACTATTATGGGTCTTGACTAAAACAACATGCATGTGGAAGTACAAAAGAGTTTTAATTTTCTGCAGAGGAAAAGTACTCGGACTAGTTACTTTTATCAGAAAGTAACGCAGTAATGTAACTAATTACTTTTTGAAGACAGTAACTTTGTAATGTAATTAGTTACTCTAAAAAGTAACGTCTGACTTTTGGTCACGATAATAAATAAATGGGATGGTTGGAAAAAACTGGAGTACCCAGAAGAAACCCACAATGCACGCACAGACCAGGGGCTTGATTCGAACTCCCAAGTCAACAGTACTAACCACTTACTAAGAGACCAGAAAGATTTAAAGACTTTAACATGGCGGAAAACATACCAGCTGTTACATAGCGCTAACACTGGAGACAGTAAACAGTACATAAGCATCTTTTTACAGAAAACATTACCATATCCATGATGATACACTTGTTACTTCCGTAAAGTTATTTTATTGTTGAATTTCTTCTTTGTTATGTATTATTCAGCACGTTCCGACCAATCGGATTCGAGAATTCAGATTTCAAATGATGCCGATTTTCCATGTGATGACCGTTACAACAGAAGCAGTGTCTGGATATAAACAGTAATAAACAGTAAGCGTTTTCATACCAGTAGTCTAGATGTATTGGAAGCTAAATCCCCCATTTCTCCATACCCTGGCTTTATAAAGTGTTTTTCCAGGCCAACACCCAAACACTTGCTCTGTCATGGCTGTCCACCCTTCTGGTTGCTCCTAACAGAAATTCTGTGCTGTCTGGGAAGAAATTGTGCTTCGTGTTGAGGGGTGGTGTGTGCTGTTTCATCACAGCCACACAGAAGCAAACTGTTTCTTTTGCTGGCACAAAATGCTTCGCTTCAGACACTAATGTGGACTTAGGGACAGAACGGGACAGAGAGCCTGTTTTGACCCAATCACTGAGTTTGTCTTTATTATATAAGAGCATGACAATGCATAATCTTATATACAGTATCATGATGTTATTGGAGAACCATGACAATATTACTGCTATATCTACATTATATTTAGAAGGAAGGAGTTACACTCCCGTCAGACTGAGCCACGTTCCCGCTACAGTCTCAAAAAATTGGGTGAACGCAGTAAGAAGTGGAGCCGCTGCTGACATGTTCAAGTCTGGTCAGGACGTGGACGAAGCAAGACACAGAAAGAACTTAATAAGGACAAAGTAAGGACACCCAGCTAACAACGTAACTGACGCCTCTTATAGACTATGACATATGACGACTAGCTACTTTTGACTAGCAATGTAATATGTTATTAGTTTAGCTAGCCTTCACACATGTGCATAAGAACAGTGTGTAAGTAAAAGAAGCTTATAGCTACTAGTTCAGAGAATTTAGTGTAAATACTGGATCCAATTCCTCACACCATCATATTACGACCCGGACCAGCGTCTTGGTTTCCATTATGGAAACCAAGACAAACCATCAAAATAGCCTTTACTTTGGCTAGTTGACTTTATTTATGGACTGCACCAATGATTAGGCTTTGTTTTCTATTAGCTAATAATTATTGTAAAATCTTGTGCAGAAACAAAAAAAATAATAATCATTTTTACAAACCCTCAATCCCTCAAGACAATATTTGGGACGACCAAATGCAGAAAGACATTTACAGGAATGAGAGCTACAGTACGGTTAATGTCGCGTTTAACGTCTACTAGCAACTAAAAGCTTTAAGCTTAGCAACTTAATACAGTCTCTGTGTCAGTCCTGACCTCGCTCTAAGCCATTCACACATGTTTGGAAAAGCCATTAAAGGAGTTCCTGGAAGGCCAGAATTTCAGACATGAAGCACGAGAAGTACGATAAAACGTTCTACCCTAATGGTATCCAAGCACTAGTGAAAAACTGGGATCAGTGCATTAGTGGATTATATAGAGAAACAAAGGGAGTGTCCTGTTATTCTGCATAATCAAAAGTCACGGTTTAACCTGAACTCCACTCGTGCATTTGAATCCATATGACGTCACCTATGAAAAGTTATAACAGATAAAAGGAAATATTATGGTGTAACAAAAAAGTGTGTGCTGCAGAAAAGCAGCTCAGCAGTGAGTGGTATGTAATAACATCAATAGCTGATCTTGCGACTTTGAAATGAGAGTTGTGGATTTTTATAAAGCACCACTAGCCAGACTTCTAGGCATTCAGTGCCACGCCTAGTTACTGGAAATGCTGACACAAAATGATCCAGCTTGTATAACCAATCCTGTAGCCACACTTCATTTTTAATAAGCTGCATTAGCAGGTCAGATACTGATGGCTTGTAGTTGAAGTCCCAGTTTATCCTTAAGGAGAAGAGCGGGTTTGGTGTTAGGGACCTGTCCAGGAGTTCTTCTCCCACCCAAGTCTGACAGACCATATTTTCATGCCTTGCATACAGTAGCATTGTCATGCTTAAACGGGTTTGGACCTCATCTGTCACCAAGACGCAAAGCTGGAGCTGGTTCCTTTCTAGCCCAAACTGCACACAGATCCAGGTGATTACACAGCGTCACACACCCTGTAGATTTGATCTCCTTTTCGGCTGACGTTTAAGACCTCGTATGTCATCACGCCATGATTAGGAAGCCGCATGTAAAATGTGAGCAGACGTGAGCATAAGGAAAGGTGAACGCGGTCGACTGTCTGCTTTGTCATCCTCCGGCTGTTTTTTAAAAAAGTGGAGAAAGTAAAAGTAGATCATGTCGACTCGGACTCGGAGTCGTCTCGACTCGTTTACAGACTTCTCATGAACACATTTGATCATTACAGAAAAATAAATCAGGACTCAGAAGTGCAGCTATATGCATGTACAGTATAACTTAACCTTAACCTTAACAGATGTAGTGTCAATGGATATTAGATCACAGCCCGACGCCACAGAACCTCATGTATGTCCTCGTGACTGACAAGTTGAAAGTAAAAATCCTTTCCAGTATGAATTAATCCTTGAGCTTTGCTTCCATGTTTTGAATGAATTGTGCATAGTTATAGGTCTGTAGTCTGCTTGACTGACAGGTCATGTACAGTAGGTTTTGCATCCAGAAGTGCTTAGTTAGCAAGATGTCTGTTGCTTCACCTTTTAGCTGCCGCGGGCGAGAGATGGTTTAGTGGGTGGAAGACGATTATCAGCAAGGTGAAATTTAAAGGAATAAAACTAAGGCTAAGGTGAAAGACCGACGGCGTTATGGTTAGGGTTAGGTTCGACAGCTTGTTAGATTGCTTTGTGTTCACTAATCTAGCTGCTTAGTTAATGATTTATCAGGTAAAAATGCACATCTATAGGCTTAATGAGCTTCTTGTTCTCCAGTACAGTATACTGTATGTCAAGTACAGTATATGAGTGCTGTAGCTCAGCAGGCTTTACACATTTAACCCTGACCTTTTCAGCTATAAGCTACAACTGGCTTCCTTCTCACTTGATGATACACGAGATAATAAAACCTTAGTGAATATAAATGAGGTTAAAGAGATAGAAATGAGCAGGTTAACTGTATTTAATGTGTGCACTCTTCTAACCTTTGAAAACATGCTGAAGTTGGATTACATGAGCAGCTGCTGAATCAGTTCTTATAAGCGAAAACCAGCAGTTGAAGAGTGAAAAGAACGACTCGAGGGCACTCTGGTTACCTTTTTATATGAAACTTGGGCCTCAAGTTATTTTTGATGTAGAGAAAGTCCTGCTTTGGGAAAAAGGCAAAGTGTAGGTTAAAAAAATTTTTTTTTTTATGGAGTCTAGCCATATGCATTTAAAAATGTACGGGAGAGAGACACAGAGAGAGAGAGCGAGAGAGAGAGAGAGAAGGGAAGAGCTCTTCATTTTCTCTTGGTCACGTCTCGACCTGTGTCTGACATCTGGGAGGGAAGAGGGGGCTGGGCAAGCTGGAAGAGTTTCCTGTCCTCTCCCCGGCAGATGGAATAGCCAGACTTAGCCTGCGTTTTTTTTTTTTTTTCTTTGTGTGTGTGTATGTGTGTGTGTTTTTCCACCTCGGCTCAAAGGGTGAAAATGATTGACGTGTGTGAAAAAAAAAGAGACTTCACCAACGGTCAGTTCCGCCACCGAAGAATTACCGGGTTAAGGGTGTCATCTCGCTAAGAGATCTGTGACTTGCCCTGTTACCCCACGCAGTCAGACCGGTTCTGTAGCTACCCCAGCTGTTCGAGCATGCTCGACTCTAATGGATCACGCGCTCTGGAGACATCTCTACCTTTTATACGCATGCCAAAGCACTCTTCCATACCACGCCTCAGGGCTGTATGTCTTGTGAGGTCATTTCTCTCCACACTGTTGCATTTGTAAGTTTGGCTTGAGCTGCCAATCATCCGGCACATCTGTGTTGTTTGTACAGCGGGACACAATGCTCTACTGTGCGCCCGGGTTCAAAAAGTGCTGATCGAGCATGAGCTCAGCCTGAAGAAGATGGCCACGGCTTCTTTTCCAGTTGCAGACCAGGATGCGTTCGTATTAAATACAGCATATTCCTATGAGATGTTTTTTTTTTTTTTTAGCTACTCAGTGGAGGAATCCACAGTTTTCTTCATCTACCAGCATGGAGTATGGAAATAGAGATTTCTTCCGGACAGGAAGCGAATGAGCGAAAAGGGGGGGGGGGGTGAGCTAGGGGATACTGGGGGCCCAACTATTTCCCTAAATAGCACTCTTAGCTCTCAAATCCGCAGACTTGAGGCTCGCATTCCAAGCATAGCTCTGACTGCGACATTCAGGCCTGCGCAAACACTCAATCTCTGAGGTTTCCACAGGTAGACAAAGTAGACCGGGCTTCACTGAGGACTCGGCTCTCGTCGAGTTGCAGCGGCACTTCCTGGGGGAGCACGATGCCTCTGACCTCAGGATTTATGACCAGTGTTGAGCTAGGAGAAATATTAAAGCAGTGTAGCTAAATAAGATATGAATTAGGACAAAATTACGTGTTTCATCCTTAGAAGTTGTGTAAAAGCCACACACAGGGGGTGGAGTTTGAGAAGCATGTCTCTGCGACTAACAAATTTGACCTTGAGAAGTCCGACATGTCCGACGCTTTGATGAAAGCACAATGGCGAAATTCATATTTTCTCTACTGCAACTACACTAAAAAATGAAAAACATAATAAATAAAACAACATTTATTTTCACTGTCAATAACAAGTGAAATATCCTGGTAATCATTTACAATGCATCATATTTCGCTTGACATCAAAGACGGAGGCGCTATTTCCTTCTCCAGTCCGCATTTTCTATGCCAGATTAGATTTTTTCTTATAATGGGAACACAGGCTTTTGAAACACTCGCTTTTATTTTATCTACATATCAAAAGTTGACCCCGTATTGTGGTGTGCCTGTATTCTTTGAGGATAAGAAAACACAAAGCTCATTTTGTATGAATGAAACACGCTGACGCTCTACATTGACATAGTCTTGACGTTTTTTTTTTTTATCTTATTTTTATTTTTAGTCTGCGATGTCTGAAAGCTTTGTTTACCAAAATAGAAGCAGTGCGAACACTAAATGGTGCATGTGCACGCCGTGACGGACGTCCCTTGACCCAGAAAGCTGTAAGAGAGAAACAGAGAGACGGATGGAGGGAAAGACAAACTGAGAGAGACAGAGAGGAAAACGGATGGCGAGAGAGAGAGAGAGAGAGCACGACGCAGCTCATCGTGAGTGGGAACAATAGTGACTCGGTGCTTATTTGGTTGCTTCTGGCAGGTGTTTCCCTCTCTGTCCATCCCGATAACCGGTACGCACACAATCGTTCACAGCACACAAACTCAAAGGTCACGAATAGACACGGCTGGAAGGAAGACGGGGATAAACCTCAAGCTCGACGCCAGCCAAACTCACAAACCTCACAAATTGTTGTTTTGTTTTGTTTTTTTTTTTCTTCCGTGAACTAAAATTAGAACGGCGCTCCTGTCTGATTTGACGCGGCAGACATAACAGTGTGGCAGTGTGTGATTCACAGCAGCCTGAGTTGTGAGAGAAGCCCAGACTGGGTTAGCAGGAGGCAGGATTGGTCCAAAGAGTGTGTGAGTCACACGCTCCAGGATTTAGCAGTGTCAGGAAGTCCACGGAGATGCCTGGACTTGTTTAGTGCAATACCAAAGTGTCAGTATTATAAAAAAAAAAAAAGAGCTAAAATTCACTTACACATATCCAAGGGAAGTCACAACCCTAATCACCCCATGTGTGTGTGTGTGTGTGTGTGTGTGTGTGTGTGTGTGTTACTCACTACAGTATAGTGTATGCATGGTTTTATGTTAGTGTATGATTATAGAGTGATGGTTTATCCTGTACCGTGCTGCACTAGGAGTTTACTGTGCTGTATGATTATAGTGTGATTGCATATAATGTGGTGCACTATACTATGGATATACTGTACAGTATTGTGCTATATTTAGGGTCTTTTATGATAATAGTGTGATGGCGAATAGTGTATGACTATATTGTGTTCTAAAAGTGTGTGTCATTGTATGATTATAGTGTTTGGAGTGCATGGTGTAGCATGGTGAAATATACAGAAAATATATCGTGTTGTATTTTATTGTGCTGTATGATTATAGTATAACGTACTACGATCCAGTATGATTCGTTTTTGTATTGCGTTTGTATCTGTTTTGTATGTTAGTGTTCTGTATGATTATAGCGTCACCGAGTTCAATGTATTATGTTATTATAGCGTTATATATTTTTTATTTCTATAGCGCTTTTAACAATGGTCATTGTCTCAAAGCAGATAATATATATTAATAATAATTATTGGCGTGTACTAATAGTGTTTGTTTGTAGCATGATTATAGTGTTAGTGTAATGAGAATGAATACCCTGTGCTGTACGATTACAGTGTGATGAAGTATACTCAGTATGCTTATCGTGTGTTCTGAAAGTATGTCTGCTTGTTGTAGTACGATTGTACTTCAGTACAGTGTAGTGTACAATAGTACGGGATACTGTGCTATAATTTATTGTGCTGTATGATTATAAATTGGTAGGGAATAATGTAGTATACATTTGTATGATTATACAATGGTGTGATTATACTGTGCTGTATAATAGTATAATTATATGTGCTGCATGATTACAGTGTGACGGCTTAGTGACACACTATATTGGTGCAGTATGTAGTATGTAGTATGATTTCTGTGGATTCTTGTTGTTTTTTTGTACGTAGCATGATTGAATTGTTGTTACATACAGTATATGGTGTATAGTGTAGCGTGTAGTGTAGGTATATTGAGCTGTATTTGAGTGGCTGTATTATTCTAGTTTTTGTTGTTTGATTATAGTGCCGGCATAGTTTTGTGTACTGTATTGTTAGACTGTGCTGTATTACAGTGTGAGCGTACAGTATACAGCTGTGCAACAAACGCTTGATTTAATCAATTGAATCAACAGGTCAGTTTTCTATTCATAATTGATTCATAGTTTCCGTAACTTTTTTGGTAAATTTTCTAATTCCTAAAAAATACAGTAGTTTGCAAGGTTTCTGCAGAAAATTCAAGCTGCTCCTATATTCCACCTTTTGCTAAAGTAGCGGTTCATCTTTTAATGTATGCCACCTACAGGACTGGGGTGTGGCTCAGAAAAAAAAAGATATGACATTTAAAATCAACAAATTCCACATGATTTCAATGCATTATAGATACTAAATAGATCATAGTAATTTTAATACGTTAAAACTTGTTAAAAGTATAGCTATTTGAAACATTAAGACAATAAACATTATTACTATGGAATCGACCTGAATCAATTTTTTTTTTTAACATGCAGTGTGATCGAGTGTTGTGTATTGTGCTATGGTATGATTATGGTAGTGTGTTCTAATTAGTTAATAATGTTAGCTATTGTAGAATTATTATGTTGTTAATATAAAGGAAAGTGTTATTGTGTGTTATACAGAGGGGTGTGTCCTCAAATGTGATTAAACTGTAATCTAAAAGAGATTATCCACTAATATCCATCCTCATTCATCGATATATGCACATACATGCAGGTACTCATTTCATTCTCTTTATACAGTATATTCTATACTGTAGCACACACACGCGCGCACACACACATATACACATATGCAAAAGTCTTATGCAAAAGTTTAGGCACCCCTTGGTAAATAAGAGATTTTGGTGATTTTTTAATTGAAAAGATGTTAACACAGTCCCACTTGGAAATGGAAAAAAATTTGAGCAAACATTGTTGCATAGTTACTTCTTATGCCATGAATTGAACGAAAATAAAAACATTATTATTGCACTGTGCAAAAGTTTGGGCACCCCTAGAGTTCCAGAGTCTCAGATTCTTTTTACAAGGTTTCAGACCTTAATCAGCTTGTTAGATCTGATGCATGGCAACAACTGTCATTAGTAAATGCCAATTTCAGAGCTTTACAAATACTTTGACTCTTCAAACCTTGTGCACAAACTTGCGGACACACAACCATGGGTTCCTCTAAGTAGCTGTGAACGACTCTGAAAAAAATTAAGTTATTGATGTCCACAATGCAGGAGAAAGCTACAAGAAGATAGCAAAGCGTCATCAGCCTGCAGTTTCCACAGTGAGAAGTGTGGCAGAAGAGATGGCAGTTCAGGGGAACTGTGGAGGTCATGATGAGATCTGAAAGACCAAGACAACTCTGGGAGAGAACTGCTCATATGCTGGTCAGAAAGACAAATCAAAACCACCATTTGACTGCAAAAAACCTGCAGGAAGATTTAGCAGACTCAGGAGTGGTGGTGCACCGGTCCACAAGACCTTCATGGAAGCGTCAGCAGAAGAAAACCTTACCTGTGTCCCCATCATAAAATCCAACGTCAGAAGTCTGCAACAGAACATCTACAGAAGCCTGATGCGTTTTGGAAACAAGTGCTGTGAAGTTAAATAGAACTCTTTGGCCACAATCAGCAAAGGCATGATTGGAGAAGAAAAGTAGCAGCATTTCAGGAAAAGATCACCTTGTCAGCATCGGGGTGGAGCTATCATGCTTTGGGGTTGTGTTGCAGCCAGTGGCACAGGAAACACTGCATGGAGGGAAGAATGGATTCCACTAAACACCAGCAAATTCTGGAAGCAAACATCACACCATCTGTAAAAAAGCTGATGCTGAAAAGAGGAGCTTCTACAACAGGACAATGATCTTCAACACACCTCGAAATCCACTATTTAACACCTCAAGAGACGCAAGCTGGAGGTTTTGGAACGGCCGTCACAGTCCCCTGATTTAAACATCATTGAAAATCTGTGGGTAGATCTTAAAAGAGCTGTGCATGCAAGACGACCAAAGAATATTACAGAACTAGAAGCCTTTCGCAAGGAAGAATGGGAGAAAATCCCAAGTACAAGAACTGAAAGACTTTTAGCGGCTATAAAAAGCGTTTACAAGCTGTGATATCTGCCAGAGGACGTGTTACTGAGTACTGATTATGTAGGGTGCCCAAACTTTTGCACAGTGGCAAGATTATGTTTTTATTTTTATTTTTTTTATCTTTGTTCAATTTATGACATAAAATGTAACTATGCACCAATGTTTGCTGAAAATATTGTGCATTTTTTCCACATTACATTTCCAAGAGAGACCGTGTTAACATCTTTTCAATTCAAAAAATCACCAACATCTCTTATTTATCAGAGGGTGCCTAAACTTTTGCATAAGACTGTATATACAGTACATATAGCACTATTGTTATTTTAGTTATTTCTGTTGTAGTATGGTCGTCTTCCAGTTTTATACATGATTAGTGATCTGTAATTGCAACTACATGTGTATTGTCAGTTATTTTATTATCCTTGCTAACGGATATTGGAATTTGCCCTTTTTTGTGATCAGTATACATCATGTATACAGTATATCTATTTATCTACTGGACTGTAACACAGTAACATGCTGTATATTAGAGTGTGGTGGGGTTCAGTGTAGGATGATGCCGGAGTACGGTTATAGTGCCTTCGTGTGATTGGTGATTATAGTACGAACACAGTGTTAGTCTAGTGTTGTGTGTTTTATCAGGAGTTGTGTTGTGAAGTATGATCGCTGTGTATTGTAGTAGAATGATTTCTATTGTAATGTGCCATATTGTGCTATTGCACTGATCTGTAGCGTGTTGCTTGTGCCGTAGTGTTCTGTGTTGGCTGGTCTTATGCTACTGTACTGAACTCAAGCCTGAACGTATGAAGCTTTCGTGTGCGTTCGATGACGCTGCCGCTGGAAGTGGAAGTGTCCGCGATCTGGCCTTCATTCATCATCTCAACTTTTCTGCCCTTTCATTCCACTGTCAGCCGTTCACACCATTTGGAGAGCCATTCTTCCAATACTGCTCTCTCTCTCTCTCTCTCTCTCTCTCTCTCCCTCCATCCTCATCCCCTCCACTCTGCTAAACGCATTAGGAGTCCGTTTAAGGTAGTGCGCTTTATCGTAGCGTCTGGCCGAGTGATCTCACAGCGAAACTATGCATCTCAGCGGCGTGGTTTGGGACGCGGCAGCTCCGTTCGGAAAACTGTTCATTCTTCCGCCGAACGAGTGGAACGCAGCACATTCCTCTGAGCTGAGCTGGAGAGAAGAGAGGAGGAACAGAGAGAAGGGCGGGGGGGCGGGATACTCTCACTCTTTCCCTCTCTCTCGCTGACTTTTCTAATTCTGTGCCTCTGTCTTCTCCTCTTCTCATAATTTTCTCCGTTTGAAAAACATTTTTATCATCATGACCCCACTATCTATCTATCTAACATCCACCTTTTTTTGTTCTATATCTTTTTCTTTTTTTTCCATCATGGGGAGTATGGGCCTGTTTCCTCCCCGAGTCACTCAATTCCCTCCACTGATGTTTTGATGCTGATGGTCGAGTAGTTGAGCTGTGCACGTGGTGCTGGGGGCTTAAAGGTGGTGTGTCATTCTTGTGGGAACACGCCGTGCCCTTGTTGTATTGACTCAACAACTATAAAAAGGAATGGTCACACAAACACACAGCACACACACACAGCAGCGTCTCTCTCTCTCTCTCTCTCTCTCTCTCTCTCTCACTCTGAGTCTCTCTGTTTGTAGTGTTAACCCGTACTATGCAGGCTTTTCTTACGACACAGAAGAGTGGCGTTTCCTGACCTTATCATGTCCTCCGCCGTGGATTTTGCTCTATGGCGTGAATGAACGATGTACTGAATGGAGTGTGTTTGGTCAAACTTATAAAAATAGGGTGTGAGCTCTAAGCCGTGGGTGTTGGGGTGTGGGTGTGTGTGTGTGTCTGTGATGTAGAGGATCTATAAATAGAAATAGAAAGGAATCATGTGTCTGACAAACAACTCCTCCAATTTAGTGTGTGTGTGTGTGTGTGTGTGTGTGTGTGTGTGTGTGTGTGTGTGTGTGAGAGAGAGAGAGAGAGAGAGAGAGAGAGAGAGGTGTGAGAAAGACTTTAGTGTTGTTTGTCAGTGTTTAATCAGATTCAGTACCCTTACATAGGGTTTTTTTTGTACAGTATGAAAACGTCCCTGCTGTGATTGGAGGATTTGACCGAGGCAGCCAGCAATTAAAGAAAGATTTTTGATTGTAAAACTGATGACATCGTGGCCTGAGTGAGAGTTTACACATCTTATCTGTGCAGATGCGAACTCGGGAAAACAAATGATGTTGAGCGCTGTTTATCAGTGTGTGTGTGTGTGTGTGTGTGTGTGTGTGTGTGGGTGAAACAGCTGACATTGCATGGTTTGTAAAACACATCTGCTATATTCTAGTCATGTTTTTATCTTGAGGCCAGAGTTGTGCTCAGATTATCGTGCTAGGTTTGAGCAGATGAGCGTGTTAGATGAAAATGGCAACATGTTGATGCTCAGAGGCTTGACACACACACACACACACATGAGGAAGATGAGAGATTAATATGATTCTAAAAGAACATCCGGAGATCAGCAAAACAGGATCAGTCATGATCTAATAATCAGTTTAAAATTCAATAAATCATGACGTTAAATGTTGCGTACTTCACTAAAATTAGTTCCGTGCTCTTCCTGTTTTTTTTGTTTGTTTGTTTTTTTCCTTTCCAAGTCGCCCCACTTTGTCCCTTTAACCCCAACTGACAACTGATAAAGCATTTAAGCAGGGCTTTCCTCACACTGCACCTCTACTTTATGATTCACAGATTCCAAGTCTCTCCCTCTCCTCTCTCCTTCTCTTTTTTTTCCCTTGGGCTCTCTTTTTCGTGACTCATGCAGATGACCACATGGTTCGATCTGGCTTCTCGGAGTACATCTACCTCCCGTCTGTGGGAGAGTGGAACGGAAAAGAGAGAGGATAAGTGTGTACGGGAGGTCGTTAGAGGAATGAATGAGTGTAAGTGTGTGAGAGAGAGAGAGAAAGGGAGAGGGAGAGTGGTGGTGGTGGAGGTGGGGGCGGGCTGTGGGGTGGGGTTGGGGGGGTGTTACACAAACGCTTGGAGAGAACGTAGAGAAAGTCTGCTCACTGTTTCCATCCTCCCTCTCCAACGGCCTCTACGACCGAAGTAGCCGAGCTTTTATTGCTACAGGCTGAAAGAACAGAAATACAGTGAGAGAGAGAGATGGACAGCATGTGAGGAAAAGACAAGAATGAAGACTAAAAATAAATAATTCTACATTTTTTCGAAAAACACACACAAATTGTAGTTCCTCTCATTCATGAACTGTCTTCATTTACAAATGTAAAATTATAAAGGTCATAACAGACATTACTATAGATATAGATATAGATATACAGATATAAATATCAGATTGTTTTATAATCATTATGTGTGCTTATTTCTCTTTTTAATGTGTGTCCTAATACCAAGTATAGAAAAAATAAAGCCTAAAAGGCTAAGAGGCCACACCCCCTTGAGTGGAACTGACAAACACACCAGCTAATTTCTGACTGATATACAGAGAAGCTATGTCTTCTTTAATGGAAATTACATGCCCAAAGGGTCCCACCCCTTTCACTATGATTGGCATCCCGAAAAAACCCATACCTTCTTCACTAGGACTGACATCCTCGAAGGCCACACCCATTTCACTAGGATTGACAGTCCCAAAAGCCACACCTCCTTCCTTAGGACTGACATCCTCAAAGGCCACATCCCTTTCATTAAGATCGACATGCCCAGAAGCCACACCTCCTTTACCGGTACCAACATCCTTAAAGCCACACCTCCCTCACTAGGACTGACATACTCAAAGGCCACACCCCTTTCACTAAGAGTAAAATCCCCAAAAGCCACACCTCCTTCACTAAGACTGACATGCTCAAAGGCCACACCCCTTTCACTAAGACTGGCATGCCCAAAACACACACACACACAAAACCACACCTCCTTCACTAGGCTTGGCTTGCAGAAAAGCCATGCCATTTTTACAGAGACTTAGAGGCACTGAAACCACACCTCCTTCACTGAGAGTGACACACAGAGAAGCCACGCCTCATTTTCTGAATCTGAGATCCTGAATCCATTCAGTCACACAATCAATTCAAACTCTAAATGATATTTCAGTGAACGATATACAGTAAGAAAGAGAAGGAATGTGTGTTAGTGTATGTGGATGAGTGACTGAGAGAGCGAGCAGGCTGTGGAGGAAGTGAGCGGTGGGGGAGTGTCAGCGGAAGTCTGAGAGATGAGAAGCCTCTATTGTATCAGCAGCTCAGTCCATCAGCTGGGCCAGAGAGGTGGAGTGATGGAAGGAGTGGTGGAGAAGTACAAAGCGTGGGAATATTATGTTGAGGTTAAAATGGTTTCTTCCATGTCGATTATTTTCTTCAAGAGAAAACATTATGATCATATGATCATAATGAGCTGACCAATGAGAGCGATGCTGATAACTGCTAAAATTAAGATTGAATCTTCATCATAAACTGTAGAAATAACTTTTGTATAGTAACATCAATTATTTTTCTCTAATAGCTCACCCTGCCCTGTTTATTCTTTACTTGTTGATTTCTTTGTATATTTTCTCTCCTTGAACATGTGGCATGTCTTTTAAAAAAAGGTTTTATGAGTTCATATCCAAATCGGATTTATTTTAAAGCCGTCTTGACACGCACCTGTGGTGCTAACTTAGGAGGGCGCTAACAGTATCCAGAGCCTCCCATTGAGCTAAACCAGTCCGAGATTGAATGTTTCCAGAATGCAGCCCGCCTGCCGTGCGATGTCAGGACTTCACAAATAACCCGACCACGTCAAAGCTCGCAGCTTTTACAAATAACGGATGGCATCAGCCACGACCCTTGTAAAATTGGAAGTGCCAGAAAAAGTTGTCCAACTGGAGCGTGTCTCAGCTGAGCAGTCGTCTCTCAGTCTGAGTGTTGGGGACGTGAGTGTTATTTGTGTTGTGCGTGTGTCTTAGTGGCCTCTAAACAGTTGTAAACAAGGTAGTTGATCGTCTCTCTGTAACATCCTGTTGAAAACACACCTTACAGACATGAGACTACTGAGATGTAGCTGAGCATGATGAACCGTCAGGGCCTGAATTCACACACCAGTTGTCATTTAGACCTCTGGTTTTAGTTTGAGCAGACTGTTCAGGATTAATTAGTAGTGCAGATTTTTTTTAAAGCTCATAATCACTTATGTGGCCAGTTTCAAACAGGTATTTTAACTAGGTATTTTAAAGGTCTGGAGAGCTTGAAGTACCTGTGACGACAGTGGACAGCATATCACGTTGATGTCATACAGCATATCTGGACGAAGTCGCAAAAGCCAAATTACTCCACAGTTGAAAATGAACAAGGAATGGTTCAAAAAGAAGAAAGAAACAGATCCAAATGGACCTTCAAGCTCATGGTTTAACAATTTCATTTCACACCACCAATGAAAATGGGCTTCATCTCAAAAGACCATCGCAAGAGAACCTGAGGGACCTGACCTGAATGTCTATCAGAATGTGCTCTGGATAGACAAAACAATGTTAGAGCTATTTTTTTTGGAAAATTCCATCAACTGTAATCATGTTTACAGGAGAATCTTCCAAATAAAAGAACACTGTCAGTGTGGTTTATGTGAAACATGGTGGAGGCTCATGGAGGTTTTGGGGTTGCTTTGCTGCATCATGTACCAGGTACCTTGATCTGTGCACAGTTCAGCGTCCCAAGCCTGTCAAAGCTTTTTGGAGCAGAACATACAGCCAGCCAGCCCTGTGTCTGAAACGTGTGCGCTTTTAGCAGTATAATGAGCCGAAACATGCATCATATAATGAATGGATGGAATAAATACTGCCTCCAAAGGCTGAGCTAAAAAATATTATCTTAATGACAGCAGGATTTGTGTCCATGCCATTTTATCTGTATTTGTACTGTAAATGTTATAAATCTTATAGTAACTTTCTATTCCATTTATTTGAATAAATAATATTGAAATAAAATAATATTCTATAGGGGTGCCAATATATTTGGACATGACTGTAGAGTGTCCCCACAAATCAAAAAGTGGCTTAAAAGACGTCAGAGTGACGCAAAAGTTTGTCCCTACGTACGTAAATCCAGAGAATCACGAGAAACAAAGTAACGTTAGCCCTGTCCTTGAAAATGCCCAGAGCCCTGACATGCTCCTCCTAGTCTGAACTTTTGTGACATCAAGAAAGCATGACATATTGTGTGTAAGACCTCGAGGGCGCACAACTTAACTGTGCATTCCAGTCTACACACACACACACACACACACACACACACACACACACACACACATACAGTAAACACACACACAGAGCCTGTTCCACTTCTGCTATAACTTATAATGTTAAGACAATTTGAATCAGAAGAGTATTTGTACTTGTTAATTTTGAACACAACAATATGACTGGATGTTGACTGGGTTGTAGAATTAGTCTTTTCTCTTTAGCTAGTCTTTTTCTTTTTTTGACTGACCTACATTCTCACACCTACACATTTTACCTCAGGTTTGTCATTTCATAACAGCCTGTAGCAACTGTGGCTTGCTACGCTAATGCTATTAGTCATGATATAACAGTCATAACATAATTAAAACCAGGATTATATTTAAAGAATAGTCTGTGATCAAACTGAAGTTTAGCAGACAGGATATGTGACTAGCCAGATGAGGCATATCCAACTAGCATATCCTTGTGTATACAGCTAGCAAACTGGGACATCTGTACAGATAACAGTATTTTACTAGCTACTATGCTGCATATTTGAATAGCTAATGTGGCGAATATATAAATAGCTAACAAGCATTTGTAACTATCTTATATACACAGTGTGGCTAGTTTGTCAGCGTTAGTGCCTCACTGAACCTTTTAGAATTTCCTGGTTTTCTACATTCGTCATAACATGTCATCTGATCTTCATCTAAACCAAGACAAATATAATGTGGCTAAAATATTAACACAAAAGAAATTCAAAATCTTTCATGTCTTTATTGAGAACAACCATAGTGCTAGCGGGGGAACATACAGTATGTGAATCCTTGAGTTAATGACCTCAAAAAAGGTCATTGTTTGGAGTCAGGTGTTAGCATACCTGGAGTCTTATTAAGAACTTATTTTTGAGATTTTCAGCCATGCCTCGCCAAAAGAGCTTTCAGAGGTTCTATGTTCAAGAATTGTTGATTCACATAAAGATAAAAAGAGTTACAAAGTGATTTCAAAGACTTTAGAAATTAATCTGGTCTACACTTGGAGACACATTGGGATGGGCAACTACAATAGTTATTCATTTCAAGGGGTCACTTACTTTTTACACTACAATTTTGAATGTTGAATGAGTGTGTTTCATAAAGACATGAACGATCAGAATATTTGGGGTGTTATTATTTTAGGCACGTTATATTTGACAAAACCATTGACTTAGATGAAGAGCAGATCATGCTGTATGACTGGAATCATGTTTTAAGAATGAAACTAATGCAGAAAACTATGAAAGTCCAAAAGGTTCACATACTTTTTTTTGCCACTGTCAAGAAAAAGTCAAGAAGCAGAACATACATGGGTCATTCTATGGAAAATACCTTCCATGTACAGTATATATATATACTGTACATGGAAGGTATTTTGCAAACAGCCATTATTCTTATCAGGAAGATAAGAATATATATATATATATATGTATATATACATACCTTTTGCACTTGTCTGCTCGTCATCTGATGACCCCTGACTCTGACGATTTCAAATTGTTGAATACATTCAAAAATAAAAGTCTTTTAATAATAGTATTTAACTAGCAGTGCACATTGTATCTAAATGGCTAACTTTTATTTACAATGTGGCAGTAATTTTGAACTAGTATTTAGTAAAATATAAGTAATATACTGTATACAGTAGTAGTAATATTAATTTGGTAATAATTGAACTACAGTACTTGTATTTATTAATCAAAGCCAATCCGTTAAACATGTATTCATATGCGGTTCATATCTGATTTATGTGTGCAATAGTACATCAGTAATGAGTTAATATAAAGCATACATATGCAAGTTCCCTTAATCCGATCAGTTTGAATATTTTATCTAAGATAGCGTGGTCAGAGATATGGGTTTTTTTTTTTTTTTTTTTTTTTTTTTTTGGGTGGCTGTGATAAATGGAAATCATCGTGATCTGACAGTTTAAATTCGGTGCATACCTAATGAGGCGCCATTTGTTGATGGTGTGTGTACCGTTCTCTAAACAGTCCTCTATTTGTGGTATTGGGCAAAGTGACCGTGACCTCAGAGTATCTATAGCCGAAGCTGAAGCTGGACAGGACAAGTGTTTCTGAGACGTGCCTCGATAGGATGGATATGTATAGCTGCTTGGACACTGTGTTATATACGAGCTAGGCCAACTGATTTGGACGAAAGGTAAAATGAAGAAATGACATCTGGCCCTGTCTTCTCGCAGCCATATTCATCTTTAACACTTTTTATTTATTGCTGATTATTTTTATGGTTTGTCATGATGCTCTTTGTTTTAAAGAAATTTCTGCACATGTAAGTTAAATGCATTAACTAAAACAAATACATCCTTCTCGTGTCTCTTTCTCAGCGGTGATTGGCCAGTGGCAGGCCGAGCCAAGAGAACGTCTCATCTCTCTGGTCCTCACCCATCTGCCGCTCCTGAAGCCGGGTAACAGCGAAGCCAAAAGCGAGTACATGCGGTTACTTCCCAAAATCCTCACGCACACGATCGAGTATGGGCGGCACCTTGAGGAAAGTAGACAGCTGCTCTCGTATGCACTCATCCACCCGGCCACTTCTTTGGAGGACCGTGCCGATCTCGCTCTCTGGCTCAATCATCTAGAGGAACGCGCAGCCACGCGCACTGCTGGAGGAGGAGGGGGAGGTGGAGATTCACTAGAGCGGGTGCCTTCTTCTCATCATCTCTATGCCCATCATCAGCGTTACGGATCTGATGACCGCCTCAACGGCTGGCAGGGATCCCGAGACTCGGGCATTGCCACCTGGCACACACAGCAGCAACAGCAGGGCTGTGAGAACGGACATCTTCTCCTATACCCGTCATCATCAGTCCCTTCTACCATCAATACAGTGGGCACAGGAAGCGGAAGCAACTCCAGTGAGTGGATTTATGTTTTAATTTTAGGCTGGCATAATTTTATTTTGACATATAGGTCTGATCAGAGTGTTTCTTTAGTTTACATTAGATCACAATATTTACTATGTCAGGTTTGATTTGCATTTCTTGTTGGGTCTGTATACTTTGGGTCTAATTAGAGTTTTAAGTGTGTGTGTGTGTGTTGTGGTTGATCTGTTTGCTTCTTTTAGATCCGAAAAGTACTTTAACACTGTTTGATCTTCCGTTTAGGTTTGGGGTGCTTAAAATCAGTCCGATCGGTTGGTCTCAGTCAGTGTGTTTAACTTTAACTTTGTCTGATCTGTGTATACCCAGTAAATTGTGTCTGATTAGTGTGTTTTACAGGGATCTGATTACTACACTTAGGTTGGCTGTAATCAGTCTGTGTAAGCTGATGTTGGGCTGGACAGTGTGCTTACACACACACACACACACACACACTCTTTATACTCTGTCTGATCAGCGGTTAAACAAAAGAGTCTAATCAATGCATACATTTTGTATGATCAGATAAAAATCTGATTAGACTGCAAGTTGATCTGTATGTTTATGTTGAATGTTGCGTGTGTTAGCTTTTTAACTTTTTGATGTTAGGTCTGGTCAGTGTGTTTAATAGAGGCCCGACTGGTGTTTTGACATTGGGTCTGATCAAAGTGGATACAGTGAATCTGGTTACTGTTTGCCTAAAGTGTGGACTATATGTCTGATCAATGTGTTTATTTTATGTCTGTCTGTTTACACTGATTCTGATAAATGTACAGTAAGTCTGATCAGGGTCTTTTACTGCCCTTGCTTTAAGGTTCATCAGTGTCTGTACTGTACATTGAGTCTGATTAGTATATTTACTCAGAGTTTGATCGATGTAATTGACGAGGCTGATGATGATCATTGATATCGATTTACTGTGTGGAAAGTCTGATTAATGTATTTACGTTGAGAATGACCAGTGTAATTACACTGACTGTGTGCTTAGCTCGAGTCTGATCCTGGTATGTACAACACGTTAAGCCTGATAAGAATCTAATCAGATGTTTACGTTTAAGTTTGATCAATCTAAAAAGAATGTTTACACTACATCTGATCCATATGTTTACGCACTGAGTCTGATCTGTGTGTTTACACTGAGTCTGATCATTATTTATATATTAAACCTGATATGTAAGTTTACATCGAGTCTAATCAGAACGATAAGTTTGATATGTGGGCTTCCCTAATCAGTCTAATCAGCTTAAATGTTGAGTCTCATCAGTGTTTTCTGATGAGTATGTTTACATTCAGCCTCATCAGGTCTGATCATTGTGTTAACATTCTAATCAAATGGTACGTTGAATGATCAGTGTGTTTCAATCGAGTCTGATCAGTTTGTTTACATTGAGTCTGATCAGTGCATATATGCTAAATCGTATCTGATCATGTTTACTGATAAATATGTTTTCTTTGAATAAGTCTTGCTAAGTCTGATCTTAGATTTTGATGTGTGTTTATGTTGAGTCGGAGCAATGTGTACTGTATGTCGATGTCAATCTAAATGTCCACTGTAAGTCTGATCGGTTTCGTCTCATCGGCGCGTTTATGCTGAGCCTGATATGTTTGAATTTTGTCTGATCATCCTGTCACATTCACTGTGTATATGTTGAGTCTGTTGGGTATGTTCACATCGCGTTTGTGTTTGCACTGAGTCTATTCAGTGTGTCTAATGCTGAAACTAACCAGCATGTTCACTGTGTGTCTGATTAGTGTGTGTGTGCTTCGAGTCTGATCAGTATGTTTGTGTTGATGTAGCTCCTTGGATTCAGGTTAAATGTGGTTTTGAAGTCAGCTCAGGTAAGTATCGGTATAACGAGTGTAATGAGAGAATTCTTCGAACAGTTTACAAACTGAATAGTTTCTCCTTTTTCTTTCAGTATGAACATGTTCTATTTTGGATGAGTTTTGATTCCTGAGACGCCCGACGCTCAGATTGCGGGTCATAGTTCAGTCACGCATCTCGTGTCACATCTGCCCAGAGCAAACAAATAATGTGAAGTGTTGGATTTTGATCTGAGAGAGGGTGTGTGTGACGATCATCTGCGTTTGAGGTTGTGGGGAACATTGTGTTCGCTTCGCTCTTGGCCAGACACTTGTAGTAAAACCCTTGAAACAACAACAAGGTGGAGGGGATGAGAAACATACAAGCGGAGCGTGCACAAGCGAGGAGACTCCGACAAAGATATTGGGTTTGAACATATCTGTGGTTAGAGCGCGATATTTCCAGCGTAGAATGTGAGGCTCCTTTTTTTTCCTGATGAAGGAGACAGCTGAAGATATAAATAAGGACCCGTTTAATGCTTGGCTCCACAAGATCCCCTTTATTTTAGACAGCTTGGAGTCTGGGCAGCACAAAAGCGTGTTTTTTTTTTTTCCTTTTCTTTTTAAACTTCCCGTCATTCCGTCACCCACCACAAACACACACTTATTAGAATTACAATCAGCTCAGCTCGCTTCAGCTGAAATAACCAAACATTTTTGTTTTTTTACAGAATGGAATTAAAAAGTATACATGCTCTCTAATGATAGAGGCAGTTGACGCCGGTGCGATGAATAATAGGTGAAGATGACAACAGCACCCCCGTGGCCCATCCCGTAGCACGACGGCCGCGCAAAAGCATCATTTCAATTTTTAGCTCGGCATCTCGTCTCCTCCTTGCCACACACAGACAAACAGACGCTGCCACACCTCCGCGCTCTCTATAGTCCATCCCCAGCTGAGCGCCGCATACCGTTCCTTCCCTTTCCCTTGTAAGGTAGCCTTTTGTGGGGTCTGTATTTAGGGGAAATGGCTAATATTTAGAGACCGGAGCGTGTAATGTTAGAGGGGCAACCTATTTTAAACCGGTCCTGGAAAGCCTATACATAGGACAAACTGCCACTCCGCTTGCTTATAGGTTTTTCATCCTGTCCTGCCCCCTTCTATCACCTACCCCTATACACTTGATGCCTCAGAGCAGGTTCAAAGACCCGAAAAATGACATTTTAACAGTGAAAGCACTAGATAGCAGCTTAATACTAGAGCAGCCATATTGAGAGTTTAGTTATTTAGGCAAAGGAAGGAATTAGTCCCGAAGGTGTGCACACAATTGTGTGTCTATTCAGACTTGAGCAGTGTTTGGAGACTGACACTTGGCTAACCAACCCGACCCAATAAAGTCACAACGAGAAGTTTGCGCGGCGTGTTTATGCTGGCTGAGATTAGGTTAGATTCTGATTAACAAACTTTATGTCTATCACTGTATAATCTGGTTTTGTGTGTGTGTGTGTTTGCAGTTCTGCAGTCTGCGGGTCAGCACAGTCCCCTGAAGCGCTCCGTATCTCTCACTCCCCCAATGAGCGGCTCGTCCACACAGCCCCTGGGACACGGCTGGCTCTCACAGGAGGACCTGCGGGGACGGGGTGCACCTCTGACCCCTGACCACGCCCCTCTGTCACCTCAGAGCAGTGTAGCATCGTCAGGAAGTGGCGGCAGCGAGCACCTCGAGGACGGCTCGGGGATGGGCATGGCACTCCGGAGCTCGTTCAATGAGGACGGGAGCGGCATGAGGGGTGAGCCGACTGCCCGAACCCGTGCTCCTTTTCACTCCTCGTATTACATGTTGTTTTTCTTTATCCAGCATTAGATCCTTTTCCAGTGTGTTGAAGTAACTAAGTTGCATAGGCTGTACAATGAGTGATTAAAGATGCATGAGTTTCTAGGTTTCTTTTTTTCCTGTGACTCTTACTCAAAACCGTAGCCGTGTAAGCAGACGTGTGTGTTCTTGCCCGCAGATGTTCCGGCATGGCTAAAGAGTCTGCGTCTGCACAAGTATGCCGGTCTTTTCTCCACCATGACCTACGAGGAAATGATGTCGCTGACGGAACACCACCTGGAGGCACAGGTGAGCTGCATTTAAATCTGGACTTGGGTCAATTCTAATAGTAATTCCATTTATTTATCTATCTATCTATTTATTTATTTATTTATTGAAGAACGATTTGTTATATGTTTTTATCAATTTCTAGCAACATTTAATAGTATGGAATGCCCATGAATCAAGTCTCGGGCACTGGAGACTTAAGTAACACATCTTCACAGAAAGCTTCTTTTATCAATGATAGACATATATTTTGAAATCAACACCTTCTGACCAATCAGAATTGAGAATTCAACATCTCTTCAGATCTAATCCACTATAATAACACTTTCTCACTATGTACTGTATATCTGAGATTATCTGTCCAAAAAACCCTAATCTCTCGTGTAGAGCGTTACCAAGGGGGCGCGGCACAAGATCATCATCAGCATCCAGAAACTGAAAGAAAGACAGAACATGCTCCGCTCTCTGGAAAAGGTTTGTGTTTCTTCCCTCCCCCCGTCCCCGTCCCTCCCTTCCTTTTGTTGTAGTACAGTAGGTTTAAATACATGAAAAGGCATTGGATATGTTCAGGCTGCAGCTTCTGTGTAATATATTAGGCAGGTTGATATGAACAGACATGTCTGTCTTTTTTATCTAGCTGAGCTCTAGATTGGCTAGTGTTGATGTCATTGACCGGGAACAAACCACGTCCACATGTCAGAGCAAGGATTCATTAATAGATGTAATAGACTGGGACGCTTAACTATATGCATCGCTCTGCGTCCCAGATGTTGTACAGTGGTTAATGTGTGTCTAACTGTGTGTCTCAGCGTGGGTGAGAGTCGGTCTGTACGGTCCGCAGTACTGAGGAGAGAGAAGCTGCCTGACAAAACCCACATTGACACCCAGTCACAGAAGCACTTTCAGCAATTTTCAACACACATCTTATAGCGTTATGTCGTTTTAAACAACACGCCGTCTCTGCAGTAATCGCTTCGAAGTCTTTCTGGATCGCATTTGAACGATCCGTGTTCATTAATTTACTGCTATAATGCTAACTAGCTTCTGACACAAAAATCCCAAATCCCTCTCTAACCCCAGCTCAACAGCACTACTTGGTGTGGGAACAAGGGATTGCACACCCTGCATAGCGCACTAGCTTTCCGTTTAACGCTATTTAGGATTTAACCTTGGAACCTGGAAGTTAACAGAACTGATATTCTAACTTCTGAGATTTACAGGACTGTCCGCCACCTCCATGGTTTATTCTCCTCACTTTTTGGCTGCATAGTCCCAGTAAAAATGCAAAACTACTTTTTAATCAACTGTTGGTCGCCGGCACCATGGTGAGAGAAGTAAACATGCAATGCTCTGACCGCAATGATGTTAGTTTTTTTGCAGCATTGTGTTAGCATCTGTTCAACTTGTAGTGAGTGTTTTCCGTCATTCTAACTTTCAAAAGTAATCTAATACAAACGTCCTCCATGATGTTAACGCTTGGATCTGATAGGTTCTCCTATCAGATAGTGAGTAGAGAACAAATCCACATGTGGAAATTTACAGGTTACAGCCCTCACTCATTTCAGATCAACAATTTATTTATAGACAGTATATTTTTCAGTATGTTAAATGCTCAGAAACAGGACTCTTCGTGCTGATCCTTTCAGCTTTAACTTTAAAGCTGTTTAAGTGTGGCGAAGCCTCGTAGGTATTTTCGGAAGAACTTCATCACCACTTGTCATTTTACACCTCATTACACGGCAGAAATATCCCAACACCTGACCGTTGCTCATCTACAGTTTATGGACGCGTCAAAAATAAACAATGCATCTGGCTGTGACCTTGAATACCAATTATACTCGCATCTGCTAATTTGTCTCTCGCTCACACTCTTTCATTTACTTCCATTTACTCTCAACACTTTTTTGTCTGTGGATTATTGTTTTCTTCATCTCATACTCTCTCTGTCTCTCTCTCTCTCTCTCTCTCTCTCTCTCTCTCTCTCTCTCTCTCTCTTTTATTCCTCAGGATGTTTTGGAAGGCGGGAATCTGCGCTCTCCTTTGCAGGAGCTCCATTATATCATCGGGACTCCCATCAAGGCGTTCAACAGCGTGTCCGAGTCTCCACAGCGCCCCCTACTGAGCAGCGAGGGAAAGAGCGCAGCCACGGGAGTGTGTGTGAGCGGAGGGGAAGCTGAGAGCAGCACCACGCTCATAGCAGAGGGGGACATTCCTGCTCAGTTCACACGCGTCATGGGCAAAGGTACGTATAAACAAACATGTTTGTCTTACTGGACTCGTGACGAATTTCCACAGACATAATTATTAATGCAACGAATTCATGCTGTGCGACACTTAACTCTAAGCCTGACGTATTCAGGCTGAATAACTGAAATAACACGTGCTGCTCTGCTGCAGTTTTTTTAAAGGAAAAAAAAAAGGGCACTTGACAGATATTATTTTATAACACTTACACACACAAACAGGTTTTACTGTATTTGTGAGGACTTTGGGTTTGTTTTGCTTTGTTTTTTAATTATTGTTTTTTAAAGATTGTGTAAGATATTTTATATACTTTTGTGAGGACCTGCTAGTCAGTTCTTCCTTATCCTTATAGTGACTTATATTATAGTGTATAGTACTTTAGTATAGTGATTATATTTCCAAAACCCGACTAAACCTTTTGGCACTTGTATAATATAAGCTGCAGTTTTTCTTTGTGGTGATCTGCTGGAAGTCCCCACAAACTCACTCACTCATTCATCGTCTATACCGCTTTATTCTGTATACATATTCTTTATTGTATATGTACACACATACACACATTCACATACTCATTCACACTACGGGCAATTTAGGAACACCATAGAGTTTAATCCGCACGTCTTTGGACGGAAACCAGAGTACATAGAGGAAACCCACCAAGCACAGGGCGAACATGCAAACTTCATGCACACAGACTCGAGGCGGGAATCAAACCCGGACCCTAGAGGTGCGACGCGACAGTGCCAACCCCTAAGCTCGCGTCGCCACCACAAACTCAAATGAGTCAAACATTCCTGACATTGGAGGGACATGATCTCCCTAACAAAGAAATAAAAAGTGGTTTACGTTATAGGTATATGTTAAATATATCCATATGTTAAAAATGTACATTTTGTAAAACTATGCATACATAACCTTAAACTTTTTGGATCTGCTCTTTGAAGTAGTGACTTTTTGAAGTCTAAATTATTAGCACTAACAGGTCTCACTGTCACACACACGTTTATGCGCAGTTCATTGATCTAGTTATCAAACAAACACTGGACACAGCACTTATAACTGAGACAGACTGACAGACGGATGATGCGGCATGAACGTGATGGACGCGGCTCCTCAGTGTGTGTTTAATGTTTAATGTGCGGTCTGAACTGATTATCACAGAGTTCATGCAGCTTGTAAAGCAAACAGACATCTCTCAATCTCTGAACTGAATTTACCCTGTGTGTGTGTGTGTGTGTGTGTGTGTGTCAGTGTGCACACAGCTGCTGGTTTCTCGGCCCGATGAGGAGAACATCAGCTCGTATCTGCAGCTCATCAATAAGTGTGAACTCCATGAGGTGAGGATCAAACAGGATTAATCTTAATAATATATAGTAAAAATAAGTGGGGGAAAAAATCAATGTCATGTTAGATTATGTTCTATGATTATATAAATAAGCGACTAGATGAATCATAAGGAGGTGGAGTTATTAGTCAGCTTTCTGACTCCACCTACTTTGTCTCTCAGGCATTCACGGAGACGCAGAAA
Organism: Clarias macrocephalus; assembly: GCA_011419295.1. Taxonomy (NCBI): domain Eukaryota; kingdom Metazoa; phylum Chordata; class Actinopteri; order Siluriformes; family Clariidae; genus Clarias; species Clarias macrocephalus. The sequence continues at coordinate 134,462 of JAAGKR010000826.1, forward strand.
AAGAGATTGTCGTCATGGAGGCAGCAGGTGCAGAAGCTTGTACGCTCGTTTCCACGGAAACCTCTCCTGGACATGACTGGATACCGTCAGCCGAGGAGGTAAACAAGAATTTGCTTCCAAATTGTTCAACATCCTTTTTTTTTTTTTTAAGTTAATCCTGCACAATCATATTGAGTTTAATGTTGTGCTTGGAGATGCTGTACACAGTAAAAGGGACGAAACGATTCGTGATTCTATGATCTCTGTTTGTCATATGTAAAGTAAGCTGGAATAACCTTTAAGTAGTTGTTATTAAAATGTGTTTTCACTTAATTGATTTTTTTGAGGATGGTTTAGGTCTGATATTAAATAAATTACCATTCAAACTAAATAGTTTTTAACAACTTAGATGTTAAACTGTATTTTATTATGATGAGTCTGGAAACTTGGAACTCAACATCAAATAGTAGACTAGATTCCTTAGTTTAATCATTATGTCATAGCAGTGGTATGTCATGCTAACCTGCGCGTGTGGCTGTCTGTCTGTCTGTGTGTGTGTGTTGCAGTAGCCGAGGTTTCGGGCAGTCCAACTCCCTTCCCAGCGCCGTGTGTGTGGGCAGCAGTGTGTGTTCCCGGAGAAACCTACGGCAGTTTCCGGTGCCGTCGCGGAGTCTTCCTGCGCCCCGGCTCGGCTTGCTGGGCACCACCGGTCTGCTCACACACGCACACACACCACGCAGTTCCAACAACACGCCTACCAACCTGAAGCAGGGCAGACAGGTACAGTAACACACACACACACATACACACACACACACACATATGTACGCACAGTGTAGTTTTAGGGGGTTTTATGAAATGTAAATAAATCAGAGAGCTAAGTTTGACAGATTTAATGAACGTATCGGACAATGTTTGTCGTGCAGCAGTTTGTAAGAATCACATGATCGCAGGTTATTCCTCCTTAAATGAGTGTTAACGGGGAAGGAAATGTAATTGTGGTATCAAAGCAAGTTGAAATAGATTTTTTGTCGACCTTGAAAAGTGGGTGTGTCTTGATTGGGTCAAGTGGGTGTGGCCAATTTTGTACATGAACGCACTACGTGCATTTACGTGGAACTGTGTTTATTCCAGACTTTCATCTGCTACATCTCTGCCTGAGGAATGAGCACTGATTGACTTACATTTCATCTAACAATCATGGAAATTTACACAATTCCTGTAACAAATCATAACGGAGACAAGGATGGAGACGGGAAGCCTAAAAGCAAATTTGGAGCAAAATATTTATTTGTCTTCGAAATTTCTGACAGATTAAACACTTCACTTTGGTTAGAACAATGTTACGCATGTCAATTAAGTTCTGTTTTGATTAAATGCTTCAGAACTGATCATATCGGATCAGCGTCTGTATAACAGTTATTATGGAATTTGAAATCGGAATGAATTCAATTGGATTGTAGAATTATTTTCAGTGTAAACACGGCTATCGAGACATGCTTAACTTGTGCATCACACTTAAAAAATCGCTGCACCCGTGTTTCTTGTGGATCGTCTTTAAAGCTAGCTAGGGCTATACATTGTGGCAATAAATGCAAAAATCTGTATTATTATTGACATACATACATTTGTGTATTTTTTTAATTTGTGCGTAATCAGGCGGTGGCGGGGGAACCCGAAGAGACATCGTAGCACACAAGGCATAGATAGCATTCAGCCGAGGAAACGTTTAACACGATCGTTAGGATCTTTCAGACATGATTTGCATGGAATTAAGAAAATCTCAATTCAAATGTCGCTCATTGTGTGTCGCTTTGTGGCTGGTGTGAACATAAGGTCAGGACGTCTGATCGACGACGATTAGGTTAGCAAAAACTTGAACGATTCCTCGAACGTTTAGAAAAATATGCAAGTGGACAGATATGGAAGTGATATGGAACAGAAATCACACACACACCCACACACACACTACACATTCAAAACTGCTCCCACATAAATTAACAGCGTATTGTTTCCCGTCACTTTTTTTAAGCTCAACTTCAGACGATGTGCAGCATTCCTGGGATTCCACATCGGTGCTGAAATGGAAGAGTTCTTACATGTTTGCGTATTGTTGATTCATGTCTGTGAATTATTATGGAAACGCTGAGTGTGTTCGCTTTTCTTTGTGTGTGTGTGTGTGTGTGTGTGTGTGTGTACTGAAAATTTTCCTACGTTTGTACAATGGGAGGAAGTTCCAACCGATTCATGTCTGTGGGTTAGGCGTGTGTGTGTGTGTGTGTGTGTGTGTGTGTGTGTGTGTGTGTGTGTGTGTGTGTGAGGGAGAGAGAGAGAAAGAGAGAATTAGAGGGAAAGAGGATGAGTCATAGTGAGGGAGAAGAACGAATGGGAGGCAGCATGGTGAAGGGGAGAGGAGGAGAAAAGGAGGAGAGAGCGGGAGAGAGAGGCAGTGAGAACAGTGCATAGGCATTTCCTGTTTTTGCCTGCCTCCCTGTACCAGAGGGCCGAGAAAGGGAAAAGCGAGTTCGAGAGTGAGAGAGTCCGAGGAGTAGGAAGCAAGAGAGACAGAAAAAGAGAGATAGGTCCAGAGTCTCAGGATGACAACTTGTTCTCATATCAGCTGTTGTCGTACATAACGCCGTTGCTTCCTCTCTAAAGAGGTTTTGTGTTTCGTATTCTCCCACTTTTAAAACAAAAGAAAACCATGTGTACTGTATTCCCATCTTCACCCAGGATTCACAATGTTCCTGGATAATCTGTATAAGGAGATGTAATGGGGACAGCAATAATATCTGATGCTCATTGTGTGTGCGTGTGTGTGTTGTGATCTTTAGGGTCTATGGTTTGCCAACCCGGGTGGCAGTAACAGCATGCCAAGTCGCACCCACAGTTCTGTTCAGAGGACGCGCTCGCTACCCGTCCACACCAACCCACACACCATGGCCATGTTCCAGCAGGCAGGTAAGACAGGATCCCACTTACACACACGTTCCCCTCTGATCCACACTTAACTCGCCTTTTACACCGTTTTTTTTATTATTTTTTATTTACACACAAACGCAACGAATCAGTGTATCCGGGACATGTTCGGTCCCGAAAAGGGCACCTATTATGCAAAATTCACTTTTTGGTCATTGTTAGACTTTCCAACGGATCTCCTAGCTGCATCAACATACAAAATAAATCATAATAAATCAGCAAATCTGATTTTCCACCATATACTAAGAGACCCTCCCCCGCTCCCAGTTCTACCGTTCTCTTGGCACCATTTGTAAGTGCAACATTAAAATGCTAAAATGGATAAGTGCTAGGCTAACAGGTAATGGCTAATGGCTAACCTAGCCTTCCTTAGCTTTTAAGTGTCATTGAGAATTAACATTCTTACATATATTTTTCCTTTTTTTTAAAAATCAGAATTGCGCCGGGGAAAAGTCTTAAAACGAGCAATGAGGCCCCAAACATGCGCATTTATGGTGCGTGCATTCTGATTGGTGGTAAAATACACTTCCTCAAAGGGAGTCCGAAGTTCATTTTAAAGCTACAGACACTGAAAATGCATCCAGGATGCAGGATCTGAGTTGTACTTCAGCTGCACATGTTTTAAAAATTCCTTAATTGGTGCATGTGGCATCTGTTAATATCAAGCAGTTATTTGTTTATTTATTTATTTTATGAAAAACAGTTATGAATTGAATCCACAACCGCAAAACAGGAATGTGAGGACACTGGAGATGAACAAGAACGAGAGTACAAGAATGAATTTGCTTTAACAAACAGAAACAATTGGAAATAGGATTAAAACAGTTATTTGTAAAGCTTAGCTAGTTTTTATTAATGTTTGTATGTTCAATTTTTGTGTATTGCTTTTTTTTTTTGGTTCAGTTAAATAGCACCGAAGTGATTTGCATTGAACAGGAACAGGTTTTGAATAATTAAAAACTATTAAAGTATTTAATAACTTGTGTCGTAGGTGGTTTAAAGCGATAATCAGAGCTAATCTCGCAAAGTACCTTTGCACACATGGAAGTGTTTTTTGTATTTTCAAGGAATCCAGCAATTTTACACTGATTAATGTTTGAAATTTCACCTGAATAATTTAAAAAGTTTTACCTTTTTTCATACACCTATACATTTCACCCCATTTCATACTGTATACTGTATATATAGAGTTCTTTCCTGATTATGAATATGGATAAATAGATTGATGTAGAATGCTTTTAAAGAATCCTGGAGTTTTAAAGGGATCCTGCCGAGGTCTTAGTTAGTGCTTATTCACAAGAATTTCATGAGTACATGTGTTATGTGGTCATGTGAGGTGGTGTGTGTGTGTGTATGAGAGAGAGAGAGAAAGCTTTAGTGTTCCACTAACACACATTTCACAGAGACAGTCGCTCCCTCACTCACTGCCAGAACAAAAACTTACATCAGTGTGTCAACACTCACTTCCTGTAGCTTGTCCTTCATAAAAGCAGACGATCCAGCAGTGTAGAGAGAAGCGGAGCCCCCTGTGTGTGTGTGTGTGTGTGTGTGTGTGTGTGTGTGTGTGTGTGTGTGTGTGAGAATGAAAACTGAAAAGGGCAGCTCGTACAATGACACCCTCTGTACGCTGTGGCTTCAGAGCCCTCGCCCAATTACTGTTCTCTCTCATTCGTCTCCTTTTCCGCTTCTTCGTTTCCTCTCTCCGTCTTGTCTTTTCCCCTTCCTTTGCTTCATACTTTTTTCTTGTTCATCATTTTTCTTCCCTTTATTCTCTTCCTTTGCTGTCCCACCCGCCTGTTGCTTCTCATCTTGTTTTCCTTCTTCTCTTTCCTCTTTTTTCCCCACATCTCTTTGAAGTGTCCAAGTTCAAAAAGCAAAGGTCAAAAGAAAGGTCTCCTTCTCGCTCTCGCTCTCGCTCTCTCTCTCTCTTTACATTTTTTTTTTTATAAAGTTATAAAGTTATAAAATCAGACTGATTGAAGCGACAGATATGGGGTTAATCTGAGACATGGGCCGAGGGTGTGTTTGTGTGTGACGTGTGTGCAGGAGCCTTAGGGGATTTAGTACCTAAAAATAGCACATGGAGTATGCACCCCATCCATCAGTGCCTGCCTGACTCAGCTGTGTGTGTCCCTGTGAGAGATTTGTAAAGACCCCAGCAGTGCTGACTCAGACTAAGCTCGAGTGCTTAACACAAACACCAACGTGACGCGGTGCAGGGTCTTATTGCGGCCCTCACATGGCACTCTGGCACCGAGAACCCCTCAGACGGACAGGAGGTGACAAAAAAGTTATTTGTTATTTGTAAATAACTAAATTGTAAATTATTTCGTCTGAACTTGAACATAGAAAGGGCCTTTACGCTTTACTCCAGCAGGACTGTTTAGATATCGACTACTATTGTGAGCTAGTCAAGGGTGCCAATACTTTTGTTTTGGCAAAAAGGGTCATCAAGTAGAATGTCTTCTTCTGACCAATCAGAATGGAGAATTCAAACCTTCCTACTGTACAAAGTAGCAAGGTTATTTTTTTTCTACAACAGTTAGCTTCGACTGAGTAATCTGATTGGACGAGAGGCCTTATTCCATGAGTGGTGATAACAGACAGTAACAGCACTGGGACGTTTAACTATATGCATCACTCTGCGTCCCAGATGTTCCGCAGGCATTAATTACACTAACTGTGTGTCTCAGCGTGGATGAGAGTGGGTCTGTACGGTCCACAGTACTGAGGAGAGAGCAGCTGCCTGACAAAACCCACATTCACAACCACTTTCAGCAAGAACACACAAGTGTCAAACACGCTATCTCCTTAGTAAATAAAAGTAATTTTACTGTATTTACGCCTAACATTTGTGCTATAAAGCTAACCAGCTGAATCCCAAGTCCCTCTCTAAACCATGATAAAGGAACAAGGGATCGTACACCCTACATACTGCACTAGCTTTCTATTTAACGCTACTTACCCCCGGAACCTGGAAGTTAACTGAGCTGTCCACCTCCTCCATGGATCTGTTGATAATTAATGGTGTTTGCGGGACTGTTGTATAAAATCGATATCACACTCGTGGTGGTGCCGTTGTACTGAATATTCAGCACGGCTGTGAGATCTTCAGTACTCAGGTTGCGCCCTCAATAAATGAAACTGAAATTGAAATTAACTGTATATATTTCTGCTCGAGGGTTTCTTTTACTAATTGCCACGCAACTGTTTTTTTTTCTGTCATGTTTATGTTCGGTCGCAGATCTGCAGGTTCCTGTGACGGAGCCAGACATCAATAATCGGTTGGAGTCCCTGTGCCGAAGTATGACTGAACACGCTCTAGAAGGTAAATCTTTTAATGTTCAGGAATTCAGTAATCTGTTACATGCTAACAAAAATAGATTAGTATAAAAAAAAAACAAATAGATGTTTTTGAAAACCGAGACATACCCATCATGGTGCTGCATGTACCTTAGCGTTTGGCATTGTTTTTATGTTTATGACATGCTATCGCCACCTGCTGGACTGGCATGCTTATTAGCATTTTTAAATGTTTCATTAATTTATCACTATTAGCCTGGCCCGTATCTATCCTTCTGTATGCACGTCTTCGTCCCAGTTGATGGACTCAATTTGCGGTAAATGGAAAAATGAGCTCTTTAAAGCACTCCAGGATGAGAATTTCCTCCTGTGCCTTTAAGGCAGTGCTCCTGTAAGGCAGTGGAAACCCTGGAAGGGTACATTTTGTGCTTTGGCTTCAAATGCAAAGCGTTTGGAATGTGAACAAACATGGTTTGAGGTAGCGGTGAATACTGGCCCGTTATGCCGTAAAGCATGCACAGAAAGCGCTCTTTATCGGCGAAACGTCTGAAACGGCATCCTCCTTAATTAGGACGAACACTGCAGCCGTGCTTCCACCGTCGGCCCCCGAGCTGCGGAGGAAAATTACACTGTAGCTTTTGGACGAGGCAAGAATGTACTTTTCCGTCTCTGAGACATCTCAAGCGAAGCTCCTTGGTTACTCCTGGCCGACGTAACCCGAGCCGAGAGCAGCAGCCACAACAAAACCCAAGCAAATCCGTCAGACTGCTGAATAACCCCGCTACTCTGGGTGTGACTTAAGGCTGCGAGGGGAAAAAAGGTGACCGTTCCTGTATAAAGCGGAGTTTTCCCTTCACATAAAGAGGGTGTGTGTGTTTTTTAGGAGCCGAGCTGAGACAGAGACCCTCAGTGGCCGGACAAGTGCGGCTTTGTGTGTTTGGAGCACAGTAAGGCACTGCGGTGAGCTCAGGAATGCCCGAGCCGCTGCCCACAGAGCTGGCTGTGTTCCTGGACCACGTTCAGCCAAAACGTACCCCCATCCCCCTCCGGAGTATTTCCCCACTGCACTTTCTACTCATGAGCATAATTCATTTTACTCATGTAGTACCTTTCGACATTTTTTGTGTAATGGGTATTTAGCTGATAATCAAATAAACAAACAAACAAATAAATAATAGGTTTTATAAAGCGCTTTTGAAGTTCAGGTGTGAGAGTTCTGGTCTACATCTTGGCAGGAGTAGGCGTCAATAAATGGAAGACGCAGTTACCACATGCTAGCTAGCTTAGCTTTAGCTTAGCAAAAATGTATACGCTAATTTGAAATCCGTCATCTAGACACTACACGCCATCCTGTGTCAAGTCCTACACTTTTTATGGTAAGTACAACTAGGATCAAGCGGTTTGACACCTGCAATGCAGCTGTCACTCAAATCAACTGATTATACAATTGTATGACTCAATAAAATTTTAATTGATGAGTTATTTTAAAAAACAATTTTTTTTTAAACACCACTCGCACAGGTGTCATGAATGGAAGATCTAGCTATGTAGACCAAAAAAGTTTTTTTTTTCTGTCTGTTTTAATATAAGGCTCTATTTTGGGGATGGACTCCCTTTTGAAGTTAACTCCTAGTGGTCGTTCAAGGAACTGCATAACACTTCTGTGTTGGAATATTTTTTTTAGAATCGGAAGTTACTCCTTGAAACTGTCAGACAGTAAGGCCCGCCTCCTTCACTGATACTGATATGTACCGAGGCCACGCCTCCTTTATTGATATTGGCAGCTTCATAGGCCACACCTCCTTCACTGATACAAGCAGAGAGTTATCACAAACGTTATCTCATCAGAGATGTTCTGTGTGTTTGTAGATGGTGTTGATCGGACATCAACGATCTGAAAGCCAAGCACGAAAAGGTGGCAGAGCTAACCACGATTCAAAGAGACAATGGAGGGGACGACCATCTGTTTGGCATACACCCACTTTGTCCTTAAACTCTACCCACTTGCACATCTAACCAACACGTCCAACGGTAGTGGAAGTAACGGCTGGTGGATGAAGCTACCACTCACCTTCTTCTGAAAGCCTGCTGCAACCGACCAAGCTCCCACCATCATCATCATCATCAATTATCATCATCATCGTCGTTGCCATGACTACTTGTTTTTAATATTAGGTGTTTTTTTTGGGAGATAAAAAGAGAAGAAATCAGAGGTACTGTATGAGGTTTGGTATACGTTCAGAAGAGAACAGAGGAAGGAGCGATCTACAAGAGCTTAAGGATTGTAAAGCTGCCTTCCACCTAAAAAAAAAAAAAAAAAAGGGGGGGGGGACAATAATCTGCAAAACACACACTAAAAGCCAAGAGCTGATCATAACTCGCATGGAGTCAGCAAAACGAGTTGTTTACACACGTCTATCAGTTATCATCTCCAACAGCAACTTCCAACATTAGTTTACAAAGTTTTTCTCTGATTCTTTTGGGAATTTCCCCGGCATTCGGGAAGCTGATGTGAAACTGGGAAGAGTGAGAGGAGCAGCGTTGGTCAGAGGGCAGAAGAGGAAGAAATAACAGAGAGAGAGAGAGAGAAAGACAGGGAGAAAGAGCGCAAGAGGGAAAGGGAAGTGATGTAAGTATGCAGAGGATGTGAGGTAGAACAAGGGGTGGAAGGAATGTCGTATGGATTTGGACGTCAAGGGAAGTGGACGAAGGCATGTGGTAAGTCAGGCTACGGCGGACGTGTTTGTTTGCAATGGAAAAAGACACTTGGCAAGGTTTCCGGCATGGAATGTTATTTGATAGACGTCGACCGTGTTTGTGGTGTATGTGAATGTCTTTGGAAGAAGGTTAACAGGAAGTCAGAGTCATGTAAAAGGCTACGCTGGAGTGTTTCTCTGAGCTGTATGATCAGATTGTGAACAGATTCATGAATCTAAATGGACACAAGGCTTTAGAGAGTGCCGTTTGTTTTGCGTAATGCGTTCCATTTGCTGGAGTGACTGGAGGTACCCGACTCCAGTCTGTAGCACCATCTGGTGGCCGAATGATGTAACACGCAGTCATGTGCCTTCACGTGGACGTTCAGGCATCCGTCAGAAAACACACTTATTTGTGCTGAAGGGTTGTGGGCGAGGACTAAAAAAATTCTGACCAGGAAATGTCTGATTAGAGCAAACATATTATCACTAGCTATATATTAGATAACTGTTACGTTATTTACAAATAAACATCACATCATCAGTTTCTCAGTGTTAAACCCGATACACGTTCACAGAAAGGCTCACTATGTAAAGACTTGAAGATAACGATTATCTTACAGTACGTGGACTGACACGCTGCTCTGAGACGCTTCAGTAACAAAACGCTAGGATGAATTTAGCCTTTAGATAATACTGCATTCTTACGTTTGTTTGTTCCACCACAGTGTTGTCTTAAGGTCAGGTGGTCTATAAGCATATCACGTTTGTAGGTTTACAGTGTGGAATCAGCTTTTTAGTTCTAATTTTCTGACCTTCCTCCTCTTTTTCACCGTCGCTTCGAGAAGCTGTTTGATTTTCTGCATGAAACGAAACAGTTGATTATAAATTTGTAAGGTTTGATGTTTTTCTAGCGATTTAATTTAAAGCCTTGGTTTGAAATGAGGGTTTATAGATTTTTGTGTATCATTATATCATATAATATTGGGCTTTTGATTGCGCAGAATAACAGAACGGAAGGCAGTCGGATCATGGATCTGAAAAAACGTTCTACCTTGATGGTATCGGAGCACTAGTGAAAAGCAGATTGTACTCTCAGAACTGCCCTCTGTTATTCTGCACAATCAAAAGTATCGGATTGGCTATCACCAGTGCATCTTGTTAGATCTTGTACTCGGTGGTGTGAAACGCTGAACTCTTTTGAGCAAACACTTTTATGTGCAATAGATTGGGCGAAGCATGCCGGAGAACATGAAGGTCATGAACTAGGGGGGTACTCTCGGGCATGTGAATAAAGAAGGAAATAAGAAAGATGTAGGTGAGAGTTACTTGAGGAGTAAGATATAAAGCTTGAGTGAGGCTAAGAAAGTTTCATTTAAATGACCATGTGCTTGTGTAACTTTATTAGTAGGTATTTGATCTTGTTTAGGGTTAGACTGGTTTAAAAGACCAGTTTAAGAAATATGTAGCATAGAATCAGGGTTAGAAAATATTTGAAAAAATTAATACGAAACAAATCATTTTTTTAAAAAGTCCCACGTACACAACCCTAGCATGAGTCAGAGAGCGTGTGTCCGCTTTTTGCTCTTCACTGCCAATAATACACTACACTACCACAGAGTTATGAAACAGAGTTACAGGCTGTTGGCTTCACACACAGCCGCACCTCAAGCTAGATCACATCCAAAGATGCTAGCGCACGTTAGCGAAGTGAGGAAGTTACAGAACATTAGTCCAAAGTGCTGAGTAAGGAGTCTCTGCTGAACAAATGTGGCACTTTCTCAATAATTTAAATAACGACATGACAGAAACGAGAGGAAAGGAGTGTCCTGGCTGAAAGTTTTGTTTTCTAAAATGCAGCTGAGTTCTCAAAGCTGCTCATTGTTAGCGATGCTAACTCGATAGAACCAAGCCTTAATCTTGGCTAGTTAACTAGCAATCTGTCTAATCTGTAAATCTAGCTGGCTATTGTCTAATTAGATAAGTAGCTATAGCTATTAGTCTATGCTATTCTATTCAGAAAAATGGAAAATCATGTTTTTTTTTTGTGCTAACAATCAAAGCTAGCTGACTTTGCCACGTGTAATTTAACTAGCACTGCTAGTTCTTCTTTATTCTTGAACTTCTTGCAAGCGAAAGATGTGATTTCCAAATCAGAAGAAAAGCAGGCAGATTTTTTCGTGATCATTTTTTACATTCACAGCATTTCAGCAATAATCGGTTCACTCCGGCTGGCTAGCTCGATCATGAGTCCTGAAGCTTCACATTCTTATCAGCGCTGCTTCTTTTCTTCAGAAATCACACCGATCCCCTTTATGATAACGTAAACTGTGACTAATATCAACTGTCAAAAAGCGAACGTCCTCTGAAATGAACCTGAGAAAATTCTACTCTTGTTCTCTAGAGACTTGAACTTGAAGGCGCAGAATGAGGCACTTTGCTACGTTCCCTAAGAATGATACTCTTATTGTGAGTTGAAAAACATGGGGCAGAGCATGGACTGACTATCACTGCCTTACACACACACACAGAGTATAAAACTGACAAAATGCCTCCTTTATGCGTTCAACGGCACCTCTAATACTCTGGATGCTGTTCTGAACGAGTAGGCTTCGTTCCTACATACAATTAACCTTTAAAGGAAAATGTTTTATAGAAGCATGCGCTTAAACCGCCATGAGGCTTCGTGCGTGTTTGTGTGTGTGTGGGTCTCATTCGAGCGGTGTGTTTGCATTCTTGTTTAGCCACTCAACACTGCCATTTGAACGAACCCTATTATCATATTCAAATGATTATTTATTCGTTCTTTTTTTTTTTTTTTCTATTATTGTCGCAGAGGTTATTGTATTCATTAGATGTATTATTTAAGATACCGTATGTATTAACTTGCTATGGCTGGTAACCATAAGTACATCTCATATCATTTTGTTAATTTGTTGTTGATGTTGTTGTTGTTTTTTTCTCTGTATTTTATAGTCCTTATTTGAGTTTGTTCTCGATTTGTCTTGTAAATCGCTCGCTCTGGGATCCCGAGGGCCGATCGCATGCTGTACAGTGCAGTGATGGAGTTTAGGCCTCGGTGTAAACTTTTTATATTTTCTTTCTTTTTTTTTAGCACATCGTTGTAGATGATCGACGAATAAAGCTGATTTCTCTGATGTTTTTTTTTTTTTTTTGCAGTCGTGTGGCCTCAGCGTGAGAAGATGCTGTGAGCTTCGGAAATAGTTGAACAGGCTTTTTATGCTGTCTCTTAAGTAGGATTAATACTGGTATACTGTATGTGTGGAAAACCCTTCTGAGGAAGATGATGAAAAATATAGATTGAATTGAGTCAAAATTGAATCACCGGTAAAAGACATAAAAGTCTGGATCCTTAAGCTTAGGTTTCTCTAATAAAATTACATAAATTACAGCAAATGCTCAAATTAATGCACTTGTGTATACACTGAAGACAAGAACGCTTCAATTTGACCTTTTAGTGTTAGTTTTGGCACCATCTTGGGTTTCAAATAAAAAGGGAAGAAAGAAAATCACATTTTATGTAAGGAAAAATAATTGGATATATGTGGATGCAGATCTTTGGAAAAAAAAAATCAGACCTCTTGGCATGACGATTCAAATCGAATCAGAATTCGGCTTGCCTGTACACAAAGCCACACATACAGTATACACAGGTTTATTAAACACACCCACCAGGTCTGCCTTGACTGAGAGTGCGAAATTAGGTGTACCTAATAAACCGGCAACCCATTGTACAGACTGTCTTCGTTTGTAACTCCACACGACTGCAACCAAGAGGTCAAACAGAAAGATATTCCAAAGTGTTTTTTATACTGGCTGAGTTCATGCGTACTTATCTTTCTTTTTTCTTTCTTTCTTTCTTTTTTAAAAAAGAAAACAACCTGCATCTATACTGTATCCTATACCGCTTTACTGTGTCCTTTAATTATCAAGAGCCGATGTCCTGTATTGACTGCAGGCTTACATACGTATATATAAATATAAATATTATATACATATATATTTTAAGGAACATCATATGTTGGAAAAAAAAAAAAAGCAAAATTTACCAAAAAAAAAAAAAAGTAATTTATATTTTAAAAATGCATGTGAAGCTGGGAAGTCGTATTTAGAATAACAAATGGCAGTGCCTTTTCTCTTCTTTTTTGTTGTTTTGTTTTTTGACGCGGATATTTAGTCGAAATGTAAAGGATTTTATATGGATTTAAATATATAGTGGTTAATAACAAAGCTGGAAGCATTGACTGTAAAAAAAAAAAGTACAGATTGGTTTTGATTCATATAAAAGGAGCACGTCCTTTTATTGGCCTTCAGTACAGCTTAGGTACTTTCGATGCTGATATGAATTCTACAGTACACCAACCTGTCTGTACAACAATCAGATACGTGTGCGTGTGTATATAAACATATAAATATATTTGTATTTGTCACGTTTGCGAGTAAATGGAATGTCTTGTAATTTTGTACATGTATTTTTTTTTTAAAACAAACGCTGCAACTTGACATGAACGTTCTCGCTTTATTTTATTTGATAATTTTTTCTTCTTTTCTTCTTCTCCTGTGAGAAGTTAGCTGAACGCTACCTTAAAAGAGACGGCAAGAAACACCTCGGGTTCAATACTGAGACTTTTTCGGCTTCAGTAGTTTTTTTTCTCTTTTCTTTCACTTCTGTGTGTAATAAGGGAGATACGAATACACGCGAAGTTTGTGTGTGTGAATCAGACGTGAACCGGCTCAGATCTGACACTCAGATTTGTCTGAGAGTGTGTGTGTGCGTGTGTGTGTCTTTATGTTGAGTGTGAACGCTGTGTGTTCTGTATACGTTTAAAAACAAAAAACTATGTGTTGTCTGTGTTTGAAATCAATGCTTGACATCTTTTTGTAATAACCACAGACAAAAAAAAGTATTAAAGAGTAACTTTTGAAAAAGGATCTTTGGTATCTGCTTCATCCTGATCATGGTCATGATGGATAATCGAGTGTGTCCAAAAAAGTACATTGCATTACATTACACATATCTAGAGGGAAATTAAGCATCACCAAGTGACCCGCTGGGTATTTTAGACGGTTGGGAGGAAACCCAGGAAGAACACTGAGGAAACTCCAGACGGACATTAACCTGAAGTCAGGATGAAACTGAGAGCCCTGGAGCTGTGAGACGGTAATGCTGCTGTAATACCACATCAACAAAATCGAACCCGTCCTTAATATATAACTTTTATAGATCAATTATAATTTGCATCAGATTAATCCGATTTCAGGACGAAGTCGGATCAAACATGAACTAATCCCCAGTGCAGAAAGTGCAGAGTCATCGTGAACACTGCAGTGTGTTGAGTGTGAAGCTCGTTTGCAGAGCCTCATGCTGTTTCCGCTCTGATCTCTAGTCTAATCAGAAGCATGTGGCGGTGCCATGGATGTGATTAAAAAAGGAGGCTTTGATATACCTGGAAATGAGTTCAATAAATGGACTTCGCTTGCCATAAGAACTAAAAGAGAAACGTGTGACGAACGATTAATTGCATGATTAATGCATCAAAAGTCTTCAGCGTTTTTTTTTTTTTTTTGAGAATTAGACATTACAGTGTTGCATACTGTCAAAGGCGGCAAGTTCCCCTGGATTCTGTTTAAGGCTTCTGGTGTAGATCTGTTAAAGATTTCTCATCTGAGCTTCTTCTTCTCATATAAAGTTAAGAAAAGTTTTTCAAATACAAAATTAACGATTACGACTACTTGCCACTTTAATAGGCTAGTAAACACACACACACACACACACACGGACCTGTGTCTGTAGCGTTCCTGCAGGGGAAACACTTTTCTAGATGAGCGAGGTCAAAAAAGATAACGGACAGATTTAGTTAATTATCAGCCACATTTTACAAACTTAATGAGCAGAAAAGCATGTCAGAAACACGAATACGTCGAAAGCTCAAGTGGACGGGTTGTGACTGCAGAAGACCAAACTGGAATCCATTCCTTGGAGACTTACTTGGGGAATTCCTCTGTAGTTCTCTTTCAACAATCGCTCGGTATCTCCCTATGGGAAATGCCTCAGGCGTGATAGACTATGGAAGCACCAATCACATCACGTCTGCACGCAGGGCAGACCAATCACAGCTAAGATAGTGGCCCGTCTCCTTCACAGATAACCAGCTGTGATGCCCTGAAACGGCATTCTT
Organism: Clarias macrocephalus; assembly: GCA_011419295.1. NCBI lineage: Eukaryota > Metazoa > Chordata > Actinopteri > Siluriformes > Clariidae > Clarias > Clarias macrocephalus. Next base: position 149,619 of record JAAGKR010000826.1, read on the forward strand.
GTTCTCTTCCCCGTGAAGACTTTCCTCAGCACCTAGGCTGCGCTGCCTCAGTTCATAAACGTACCGTCAAGGTTAACGTTGCCGAACGCAGTACAGCCAAACGAAACCTGTTGCCTACAGTATTCATTTACATCTTCTCTTTCCACTCGTTACTGAGTGTCGCTAGGCCTAGCTAACGCGTTGAGGCGAGCTGAGACTAGAACATTCTACTCACCATGTCCGCTTCCAAAACATCCGCGGAGAAAGGGAGGGAGGCTCCTTCGCGCTCATGCCCGGCAGCGTGCGGTTTCGTGATCTCGGGTCGCGTCACGCACCCTATGTGTATCGCGTGCATGGGAGTCAAGCATGCCCAGGCCGCGCTGGCGGATGCGGAGAACTGCGCACATTGTCGGGTCATGCCAACTAGAATCCTGGAGAGGTGGCTTTGAGTGGCGGCGTCCTCCAAAGAGGATCCGGTCCTCGCTACAGCCTCTCCCTCGACTAAAGGGACCCAACCTTCTCCCCCGCGTGATCTCACTTCATGGGGGGATATTATGGACTCAGAGTCCCCAGAGTTTACACCACTTTTCGACCAGCAGCTGCTGCCGGAAGGCGACGAAGTTGAGGGAGATGAGGAGGAGGACGAGGAGATGTTAGCTCGCCTCCTCCGAGAGGAACCGGATGATGAAGAGGAGGATGCGATCCTCTCGCTGGCCCAACTGTCCAGGCCCGCAAGCGCGCAGAGTGGCGATATGATCGAGGTCTGCAAGCGCGCGGCTGCTAAGCTTGGCATCATTTGGCCGAAGGCTCCCCTCCCGTCTTCCCCCGACGAAGCAGCTGATGAAAAGATCGTGGGATAGACCTTTTTCTCATCGGGTGACTGTCAAGGGTTACTCATCTCTGGATGCGAGTGAGATGGAGACGCTCGGTCTCTCTAATCCTCCCGCGATTGAACAGTCGGTGGCTCACCACCTGCATCCAAACAGGCGGACCACCCTCTCATCCACTAGTCCGGCGCTTCCGGGTAAAATGGATCGCTTCACTGCATCCATGTACCAAAAAATATACAAGTCTTCGGCATTGGCAGTCAGGGCTCTTAACGCGACTTCAATGTTGATGGCCTACCAAGACGAATTATTGGAGGAGCTAGGCAAGCAGCTAGACGCCGGTAACCCAAGCCCATCTGTCTGGGAAGAGATCTGTAACATAACAGATCTCAATCTGCGTGCCTCGCGCAGTGCGGTGCAGAGCTGTGGCCGCACTATGGCTCTCGCCGTTGCGGGTGAAAGATTGCTATGGCTGAACCTCTCAAGCATCGGGGAACGAGAGAAATTAGATTTTCTCGACGCTCCCCTGAATGCGAGCGGGCTGTTCGGTCCAGCGGTGGAAGCGATAAGACAGAGGTGCGATCTCCAGAAGAAGGAAGGAAAGGCTTTTGACATCTGTTTACCGAGAAAAAGGCCAATGCGTCCTCTTGTCCCCCCTCGGCCAGTCCCTCCGACACAGAACAGGAGGTCCGTGAACATGCCCAGACCTGCAAGACCCCAGAGTGCGGAGCAGCCGGCTCGCAAAAGCAACCAATGCAGACCAAAGCAGTTCAATGTGGTCTGCTGAGTTCAAGCACAAGTTCTCAAGTGCAGGTTCACGAAGCACTCCAGTTTCTGAGCCCAGAGCAAATAAAAAGTCACCTGTCGCATCCAGGCTCATTGCCAAGGGCGCAGGAAGCCAAAAGAGCAATAAAATCGATGAACCGAGAGATAAGCCGGTCTCTGAGCCAGACAGATCCTGGCCGGTTTTTTCCTCGCCCACTAGATGGCGCCCACGCTCCATCTATGGAATCGGTTTGCCTAAATCCTCTGGCGCTTCAGCGGGAGGCTTGGATGGAGTGCTCTCCTATTCCATGGGTCCGCGCTACGGTAACCACGGGTTACAGGCTTCAGTTTGCTGTAAAACCCCCTCCTTTCAACGGGGTTATAGCATCTATGGCAAAAGGGGACTCAGTTCAGGTTTTGGAGGAGGAAATTTCTTGGAAAAGAAGGCTATAAGACGAGTTCCAGGGGGGGAAACTCAGAATGGCTATTACTCCCGTTATTTTCTAATCCCAAAGAAAGGAGGGGGGTTACGCCTGATTCTGGACCTGCGTGCTCTGAACAGGCACTTAAAAAAATACAAGTTCAGGATGCTCACGGTCGGAGCTCTGACTCGCTCCATCTGCAGGGGGGACTGGTTTTCCGCGGTAGATCTCAAAGATGCATATTTTCAAAGTGAGAGCGGACGCGGAGTGTGTGGAGGCTTTTCATCAATGGAGGGACCCCTCCTTATTCAGGATGGGGGCTCCGTTGGGCAGCGTGTCCATGAGGAAGGTTGTGACAACGGATGCGTCCCTCCTAGGATGGGGAGCTGTCTTTCAGGGCAGATCGGTAAACGGTCGTTGGACGCCCCAGCTCCGCACGGTGCACATAAACCTTTTGGGAGCTATTGGCGGTATTTCGGGCTCTGAGACATTTCCTACCATTTTTAACGGGATGCCACGTCTTAGTCAGAACAGACAACACGACGGTGGTGGCATATATCAATCGTCAAGGGGGAACGCGCTCGCTACAACTCCACAATCTAGCACACAAGCTGATTGTTTGGAGCAGCGCACATTTCAGCTCACTGCGCGCGACGCACTTTCCAGGGATTCTCAATGTAGGAGCGGATCTCCTTTCAAGGGGAAATCCGTTATACGGAGATTGGACAATTCACCCGCAGGTGGTGAATCAAATCTGGGATAAGCACTGCAGACCCGTCGTAGATCTCTTCGCCTCGCAGGCAAACGCGAAGTGTCCGCTTTACTTCTCTCTAAAGGACGTGAATGCCCCGTTGGGCGTGGATGCGATGGCGCACGAGTGGCCAAGCGGGCTGCTTTACGCATTCCCACCGCTAAGCCTAATTTCTCCCACCCTAGACAGGGTAAGAGAAAAAGGATTATCTCTCCTCCTAGTAGCTCCTCGTTGGACAGGGAGGCTGTGGCTGGCGGAGATTGTCCAGCTCCTTCAGGGAGAGCCCTGGCAACTTCCTCTACGCAGGGACCTGCTGTCACAAGCAGGAGGTCAGATACTTCATCCCCACCCGGAGAGACTCAACCTTTGGGTCTGGCCCGTGAAGGGCTGAATTTGAATGCGCTCGGGCTTCCCCAGGAAGTTATAAACACTATCCAGTGTGCTCAAGCTCTGTCAACGCGCTCATTATATAATCTCAAATGGCATGTTTTCGAGAACTGGTGCGCGCGTAGAGGGGTTATTCCTTTCCAATGTTCGGTAGCGGATATTCTCTGCTTTTTGCAGAACTTAATGGACAGCGGCAGAGCCTTTTCCACCATTAAGGTTTATCTGGCCGCTATTTCGGCATGCCACATTGGCATTGAAAAAGCCTCGGTGGGTCGTCACCCTCTTATATGCCATTTTATGAAGGGAGTGAGGCGTCTGAGACCAGTACTAAAGCAGCGCATTCCATCATGGGACTTAGCCAAGGTCCTGAATGCCTTAACCCAGGCTCCTTTTGAACCTTTGGAGACGGTTCATATAAAACTCTTATCTCCGAAAACGGTCTTGCTCCTCGCCTTAGTTTCGGCTAAGCGAGTGGGGGAGTTACATGCGTTGTCAGTGCACGAGGCATGTCTGGAATTTAGTCCAGATGGCAAAAGGGTTGTACTATTGCCTAACCCGGCCTTCGTTCCTAAGGTCTGGGACTCGGGCTATAACTGCACGACCTTAGAGTTCAATGCTTTTTACCCGCCACTGTTCTCTTCGGAGGAGGAACTTGTTTTGCATATGTTATGCCCGGTGCGGGCGTTACGGCAGTATGTGAATAGAACGCAAGCGTTCAGGAAGAACGATCAGCTGTTCGTTTCATGGGCTGCTCAGTGCATAGGCAAGCCGATCTCATCGCAACGTCTCTCTCACTGGATGGTGGAGGCAATCGAGTTGGCTTATACAGCTATGGGTCTTGATTCCCCGATGGGCTTAAAGGCACATTCAACGCGGGGTATGGCCACTTCATGGGCTTTGCTTAAGGGGAGCTTGGTAGGAGACATTTGCGCAGCTGCAAGCTGGGCTTCCCCTCATACGTTTATCAGATTTTACCGTCTGGATGTCACTGCGCCGACATTGGCTCATGCAGTGCTCAAGATCGGCTCATGAAGGAAATAAGAGGTTGGTTTCAATTTCATTTCACCAGGTCTGTCAGCGGCTTCGGAAAGCATGCGCTACGGGAGTGGGCCATATCTTTCCCATAGTGAGATACTGAGCGATTGTTGAAAGAGAACGTTAGGTTACTTGCGTAAACCCGGTTCTTTGAAAACAGAGCGAGGTATCTCACCAAGCTTCCCTTCTCGCATTACACAGGAAGAGCGTGCTTAAGAATGCCGTTTCAGGGCATCACAGCTGGTTATAATGTATGTGAAGGAGGCGGGCCACTATCTTAGCTGTGATTGGTCTGCCCTGCGTGCAGACGTGGTGTGATTGGTGCTTCCATAGTCTATCACGCCTGAGGCGTTTCCCATAGTGAGATACCTCGCTCTGTTTTCAGAGAACCGGGGTTACGCAAGTAACCTAACGTTTCCTTGCGTGGTGAAACATACAGTAAAACAACAATAATAAAAATTATTTAAAAAAACTATAGGTTCCGAGTAATAAATAAAGGAATAAACATGATAACGAGTGACTTTCAAAGATATAATTTATTTTCTTATTAACTTATCATGAGTTTGTTGTAAATGAACACTGAAGTGTGTACAGGACTGGGTGAGTCCCGGTGAAGAAGGCCACGTGAACGATGCTGGAGCGCTAATGCTAAGAGCTCGCTTTCTCACTTACATTTACGTTAAACACACACACACACACACACACACAATATCAAAAATTATATATCCAGTCTTCTGATTAAATAACTCAAACACACACACAAAAAAAAAAACACAACAAATGACTTTAAGATCATAGATTAAAAATAAAAATGTCCTAATACAGTATTTCACCTAAACCTGATGTGTACTGATGAGTTAATATCATTTCTCTATCATAATATTATTGTGTTATGTAACATTTTATATGCATATAAATATTTGAGTTACTGTTAAGCGTTTCTTTTCTGTTCATATGTAAAATATTTCTCTCATGTGCGTCACCGATACTGTGATATCAAAGTGTCAACCAAAGCTGAAATCTACATCTCAGCTACAACTTCAAAAAAAAAAAGAAGAAGAAGAAGAAGAAGAAGAAAGCTGTATCAGAGGCATGAAGAACACTGATGGCCTTCGATACAGATGTTTAGAAGGCTGAAGTAACACTATAACATGGAGCTGGGAGGCTCACTGGCTGCATGGTTCATCAGTTACACAGAGTTCATACAGTTTGGGTGATGACTGAACTACACACCTCACACACTGACAAGAGACAAGAATTACAGCACAGTATGAATACACTGATTACAATTAAACTGAAGTGAGTTTTTATGTTAATTCTAAATTAAAGGTATTCTTTTAGGCCATCAAATTAAAAGAAGAAAAATTAACGTCTGTCAGTTTCAACAAAATCAAAGTCGTCCCGACACCATCGTCAGAAACAAAGTGTCTATGTTTAACACAGTCAAATTCTCAAACCTTCATCAATATGAATCTTCAATCTCCATTAATTTAAACTAATATTTCAGTCTCTATCAGTTTAAACCAATCAGAAACACAGCATTTATAAGTTTAAAGCGATTAAAATCTTCAAGTTGCCATCATCAGGACCAATGTCTATGTTAAACACAGTACGAATCTCTAATCTCCATACGTTTAAACTAATCATAATCGTTCAGTCTCAATCTCTAGCAGTCTACAGCCGATCAGAAACACAGCAACTGTACATTTTAACCAATCAGAATCTTCCAGTCCCCACTACTATCAGAAACAGTGCTTTAGTTTCAACTACCAAGTACTGTATTTTATGATTTTGATCCATCTGTTTATTGTTATTACTTTCTTTAAAAATTAAAACGCATGCTTTGGGACGACACCCCCATCACCTAAAATGTATAGCTTTACTCTCACTTGAACATTAAAACCTGATTAGTTTGTAATTTTTTTTTTTTTTACATTGAACATACAGTATATAAGAGGAAAAAGAAAACAATCCTAAATCTAATCGTAATCAGTAAGTGAAATGGTTTGTGGTTTGGTTACTCTTTCAGCTCGTCTGCATTTTATTTTTAATTTTATTTTATTTTTTTACTTAACTTGATAGCAAAGGTGAGCAACTGTAACCAGGAATAAGCCATTTCCTTTTGGGATTAATAAAGTTCTTTTTATCTTGAATGAATGTGCTTCAGTGGGTAACCTTTGGGGATTTGGAGACCCCTCTGGTATGATTATGTTACTGCAAGCAATTGGCGCAGAAATGTTTTTTTTTATTTTTTTTAGTAAACTACATTATGCTTCCACGCTGTGTGATTAGTCTTATGATGGCCATCTTGTTATATGCAGAATCATGAGCTTTTAATTACTATTTTAGGGTTTCCTGGGTGACTTGAAGCAACATCAGTAAAGATTTGTTTTCTGTACTGAATGAAAATTGTTACTCATTTCACTATTTCCCTGGGAAAAAAGTTACATACTGCAGTTTTAATGCAAAACAGATCAGATCATGCATGTGTGAATATAAATACTGTACAGCAGTGGTGGGTTCTATGTTTAAAATAATCCCAGGACTGTCAGCAGGTCAGGTTGGGTTATTGACTGATGTTTTTACTCTCATCTCATTTCCGTGCGTGGTTATGGATAAATGCATTTGCCGAATGATTCAATATACTGTATGTAAGAGATTCAAAATGCATCATCATCATCATCATCATCATCATAATAATAATAAAAGACGATCTTGTTTCAACAATAAAACAATTGGCTATACTAGAATTTAAATCCATGGACCTTTAGATGATTTTACCATTTAAAAATGGCAATAAAAACACTCAACGTCTCGGTTTGAGTGAACACGCACGCACACGCACGCACAAGCACGCACACGCACACACGCACACGTACATAAAAACACTAGGAGGGCTGGATGGTTCAACTGGGGTATCTCCTGTATATGCTTTTGAGAAAGCAAGTGAGGGAGAACCCACTGGACAGTAGCACAGCCTCGCCTCGAGGGTGATATCGAAACAACATTATGAGGGATGGACGTGTCTGAGAGGGGCATCTGATCTACACGCGTGGCTCGTCTCAGCTCCGGATCAGCGCGAGGAACTCGTCTCTGGTTTTAGGGTCCTCGCGGAAAACGCCAAGCATGGTGCTGGTCACTGTTTTACTGTTCATCTTCTGTACACCCCGCATCACCATGCACATGTGACTGAGAGAGAGAGAGAGAGAGAGAGAGAGACAACACAAATATGAATGAAGCACTTTGAAGGTTTCATAGTATTTAAACATTATACACTTTTAACGGAATTAAAGAAAAAAATATCAGCATAAAGCAAAAAAGGAGATCGTACGTTGCCTCGACAACCACTCCGACTCCGGCAGGCCGCAGAGCCTCGGTGATGGCGACGGCGATCTGTTTGGTGAGACGTTCCTGAACTAGGGGGAAAAAACAAAAAAACTATGAAATGATACAGGTGTTTTCCAGGTCTCTACCTGATACATCATTAATGCAAACCTGGGCATTAACATCTCAGAGACAGAACACACACACACACACACACACACACCAAACTTAACACACGCACACAGTTTGAGTGTAGCCTGACAGGAAAGTTATGCTGCACAATTAATCGCATACAAATTCGCAAAATGGACTTGTGCAATTATTTAATCACAAAACTATTGAAAAGAGAGAAAAGGAGAAAAAAGAAAAGAGACGCAAAATAGAGAGAGAGGAGCAAAAGGAAGAAAGGAATAGACAAGGAAGACATGCGTCACCTCCAGCATTAAAAAAAAAAAAAAAAAATCTGAAAAATTTTTTTTTAGAAAATCGCAACAGCTCATGCACATCAACACTTCCTAATAAATGTCCTGTGAAGGTTTTTTTAAAAAATCAAATTCCCACGAACAGAGGAACAGACAGAGGAAAAGTGTGATGACGGACGACGACAACACTGATGTGAGGTGACCGATAACGACCCCTGTGTGTTGCTTATGATTTATAGGCAGGAGACATGAAAAGGAGAGATGGTGGAGATGATCAATCAACAGGATGAGAAACATGAACTAATGAAGGTTGATGGGAAAGAAAGAAAGAAAGAAAGAAAGGATATAATGAAAGAAAGGCAGGAACAAGGACAGTTGATCGAAAGAAAAAAGAATCAAGAAAAATAGCAATACAGAAAGGGAGGAAAATAGAAAGAAAAGAAGAACATAAAGCAAGAAAGAAATCTGAACGAGGAAAAAGCTTCCTGAGAAAGAAAAGAACAAAGAACATGAGAAAATGTCGGAGTGACACAGGGAAGAGAAAGCTTACCCTGCAACCTCCGGCTGTAGATCTCAACAATCCTGCAATGACAGACACAGAGACACAATTATGTGGGTGACACCGGGCTCGAACCCGGATCCTTAGACCCAAAAATCAACAGCCTGAGCCACCTGAGCCACCAATCCCACATCTAACATTATGTAAGAATAATGTATTCTTGTAAAAACGGTTCCCCTTGACGGATGCTCACGTACACACCTTTGTTTTTATCCGGTACTTCCATCAAGAAGCTTTTTATAATGAAACTTACCGCTAAGCACACCTGCTAATGTTTCCTCCGTCGCCTTATTATCTGCGTTAAAAGTGCCATTATCACACACAGTCGGGTAACTGTGTTGAGTTTATGGGAAGCCATTAGGGTCAAATTTGGTCAAATGGGGGTTTTGATTAGTCTTTCTGACCAGCATACGAGCATGTTCTCACTGAGAGTTTTCCTGGTCTTCCAGATCTCATCTTGACCTCCACAGTTCCCCTGAACTGCCATCTCAAACTTACATTTATTTATCAGGGGGTGCCTAAACTTTTGCATAAGACTGTATTAGGCAGCAAGTGAACATCATGTTCCCACTCCTGTATCACTCTGGGCCTCTAATACCGTCCAGTGATCTTGAGCGTGTGTGTGTGTGTGTGTGTGTGTGTGTGTGTGTGCATGAGCAGACGGACATACGCATCCCTCTGGAGTAAACCTGTTGCACGTGCAGTGGTGATGTGTGTGTTGTAAGAGAAAGTGTTAAGCCTCAGGGATTAGGGTCAGAGAGGATCAGTCTGCTCTCTTACGTACTGGAGTTAATCTTATTAATCTTAATCAGCCACACACACACACACACACACACACACACACACACACACACACACACACACACTCAAACACGCACAAAGAAAGCTGGGATGTACAGATTAGGCAGCTTCGCTCTAGTGACCGCGGCCTGCTTTAATAGGCTTCATTATACTGCTTACTGTTTCATGCTCTCAGGAACGGCAGCATTAATACAAAAACACACACACACACACACACACACACACGTAGACACACACTGCAGCTTTGTTTCACTTTCAATCATGTGTTTGATCCCAAGATGGCTGATGCAATATGGCTTAGTACTCAGCTGGGAGTTATATTTTGCGAGTGGGCGGAGTTACTCCGGCGTTGTGGCGTTACGAGTCGGAGCTTTTCTAACAAATCTCAGGTTTATAAAATCACGGAAATTCATCTTAGTGTGTAAACTGTTTGTATGAGTGTGTATCAGTCATAACGACACTACAATATCTTAATCTTTACATTCATCGTGTGTGTGTGTGTGTGTGTGTGTGTGTGTGTGTGTGTGTGTGTGTGTAAGTTTACACACCTGGCCAGTTTGCTGAGGCCGAGCACCCTCTTGTTAGGCAGGTAGCCGATATGGACCTGCAGGAGGAGAAACACAACACAGATGTTTTCACACACAGATTTGTGCTCCGTGTGTTCTGGAGCAGCGATGAAGACGCAAACGCGTGACATTTCACTGAGCGTGAACTTTCCCTGAGAGTCGCTGCTGAAGAGATAAATACATTTCATCGGTTTCTGATTAAGGCGGAGAGAAAGAGCGAGGGATGCAGAGAGAGCAAAGACAGGAAAGAAATGTATGAAGAAGCGGAAAAAAAGGAGCGTAGAGAAAAAGGGAAAGCAGTAAAGGTTAAGAGAGAGAGAGAGAGAGAGAGAGAGAGTTTATAAGCTCGCTCGCCCTCAGGCTTTGAGCAGAAGCTCCACCGAAATGTCAGCAACAATTTGAGGAAGCTGAGCAGGAGAAAGGGCAGCAAACACACACACACACACACACACACACACACACGGGTAACTACTGGTTTAGTAACCAAAAAATTGTAATTAAATATTAAATATTATAGCTAGAAAATGAAATAAAAGGTAAAAAAAAAAGGAAACTGTGTAAGTGATCTGAACCACGAGAGCACACCTGAGCGTGTTGATGTTCGTGTACGTGTGTGAGCGCGTGTGTGTATGCGTGACTGTCACTGACAGGCTATCAGTGATGGGGGATGAAAAAGGTGGACGTGCAGCAGACTGAGTGATTATTGTTCCAGATGCGGAGAGATGACAAAAGATAAAGGTGGGCTGATGACGAGGGAGAGACAGAGAGAGAGAGAGACAGAGAGAGAGAGAGAGAGAGACAGAGAGAGAGAGAGAGAGAGACAGAGAGAGAGAGAGAGAGACAGAGAGAGAGAGACAGAGAGACAGAGAGAGAGAGAGAGAGAGAGAGAGAGAGACAGAGAGACAGAGAGAGAGAGAGAGACAGAGAGACAGAGAGACAGAGAGAGAGAGACAG